>BQNB010016706.1:0-71208 GCA_026074375.1 Tanacetum coccineum | reverse complement strand
CCTGAAATAGTAATTCAGGGATCCACTCTTACCGTTCTATTAGTAGCAATACTATTAGTGAGGCAACATGCTTTGAGGCATTCCGATAAAGAAAACAAGTACAGTGAATCTAATGCATCTATGTTAGAGGATCTAACACTTTGAGCTAGAAACCCTCTCAAGGAAGTTCTTTTAATGAATCTACCTAATCACATGTACAATATTTATACTGTAAAACGGTCCTCACAGAACCAGAGGTTAACGTTACCGACATCGACGAATGACAAAGACATGATTCGTCCATAGCTTTTATTTATTACCAACCCTTTTATATACAAGTTTAGACGATTGAGTAACTACCTCATCCAGCACCGTCATATTCATCACCACATGCTCATGCTCGATCAACAAATATAAATACATGATGAAAGCTCAAGTACATGTTACTAAAGTTTTCCCTAACTCTGATAATCAAGAACTACCTTAAAGACAAAGATTGACAAGGGAGACTATTAGCTTTCAAGATGATGCAAAGTATGAGCATGTTAGTCCAAAGACACAAGATCGCAAGATGGCAAAGAATTCAAAGACAAACAAGGAAAGATTTAAAGATCCTGGAACTAAAGACAAAGTCGACAGACAATGATAAAGGCTCAAGATCAAAGATCACAAATGCATGAAGAAACAAAGCCCTTACAACAAAGTTCAAGACCAAGACCAAGACTCAAGAGCTTAAAGACAATGAAGATTAATGATCTTACTATGGAAGTACCTTAGTGATTTTACTTCGGGAGAGATTGTTAGCCTTAAAATATTGAGTCAAACAAAGGAAGTAAAAGTCATTATGTAATATGTCAGGTATTTACATTTTAGGAACTTTGTATATCAAGTAATAGGCTAGTCGGGATCACGGGCTCAAGGTTTAGTCTAATCTTGTACATTTTTACAGGCCAAAATCCCAACCAAAGCTGAGCCGAGCTCATGAACTTACACACTAGGTGTCCATGTTGTGCCCTAGGTATATATATACCCCTTTTCATACATGGAAAGGGGGTTGGTTGATAAAATCAAATAAGTAATACTTTTTAGTATCAAATTCCTTATAAAAATGCTTGTAATTATGTTATAAATGCCTAAAAACAATACTTAATAACTTATATTACGTTTACTTGAAGAATACGAGCATTTGAGCAGGAGACATAAGATTTGGACGTGGAAATCAAGCAAATTATGAAACTCAAGGCTAATTACGGCATAATAACCCCGCAATAGTTACGCCGTAACCAATATTAATTAAGAAATGTGTTAGCATTCAAGTTATAGCATAAATGGTTCGCTATTCTTATGTCGTAACTAGCATTGTCAAGGAAGGATGACTTATCCTAGTCATCGTTACGGCATAACATCAACGCAAGGGTTACGTCGTAACACAATTTAAGCCTGGAGCATTGGAAGCCACATCAGCATGGTTACGGCGTAACGTATACATAACTATTATGCCGTAAAGGATTCAATACTTATAAATAGAGCCCTCAATCAGCAATATCAGCATCACTCCTTCACCCACATTACTAAAAAGTGAATAAGGCTTCCAGAACACGAAGAATTTCACCAAATGTCCAAGGGAGAAATCATTATAATTAATTTTGTATTTAATCATTCAAAAACTGATTGTGTTGTTGTGTGGTTGTAAATTATGATTCAAGTTTTAAATTTTTATTTTGCCGACTTAACCAAAATAACACTTTAATGGGCAGTGTACTTGGTCGGTGGAAGTTTTGTGGTAAGTAGGGTGTCGATCACTAAGAGCGAGAAACACTTTCAATTTATTAATACTTTGGTTTTCTAATCTATGTTAGTCTAATCTATGATAAACCTATACTAAACCTATGTTAATCCTAATCTAATGGATAAAGGGGGGTTTTTCAGTCTGAGAGACTGATACAGGTTTGGTTGGTGACTAAAACCAATTCAAGACACTAAAACACACGCAAGCAAATTAACAAAAGATAAAAGAGCGGTCTACCCAAATATTAGAAAACTATATTAACCATTATTAATCCAATCAGAACGTTGGTTTGTTTATTTAGTGCAATGATTACTTATCTCGAGGTGACATATCATTCTTAAGATTAAGGCGGTACTTCTTCCTTAAACCTAGACATAGGAGAATTATGTCACAATTAAACGCATCCGCATAAAGCATCCTTATTTTCTGATTATAATCTATCTTAGGGATTAAAGCAATGGTGATCTTGTTAAACCCTCGCTCATGGAGACTTTACCCACTTATTGCTTAATGGCAATTCATACACTAGCCAATTAATCACTATATAGAGAACATACTTGTTGATCCCAAGGTCACCTGTTGGTCTAACTAAGCTCACAATCTAAGGGCAAAGATAGGTCATTATTTGTGATTCTATTGGTCTAGATGTATAAATCCCTAGTATAGAGGCTTAGCACGACATCTAGATTACTTGGTCTGTGATTACTCGCTCTAGTTGACATGATAGGTCACATACAAAGCATGTAAGAAGTTAAAATTTAATAACTAAACAAGCACATCAACAAATCAATTAAGCAATCGAGATAAACAAACCAAATATTAAGATATTTATAAAAATGGCTAATACCCGAAGGTATTAGCCTTCAAACGTCATAATTAATACAAAAGTAATGATTTAGCCAAGGTAAACTAACCGAGTTAATGAATGATACCAAAAACTGAACGATTACAAGAGTATAAGAAATTACACGTTGTCTCCTATGGAATTAATCGCGTTGCAGACCTCTTCTGCTCTTCTTCTCCTTTGAAAATTGACTTTTATGGTTTAGGTATTGAGAATATGATTTAGCACCCTTAAAACTCGTATTTGAGTTTTCTATTTATAGGGTCTGGAATATGGTTGATACGGCGTATCCAAAGTCTGGGATACGTCTTATCGGGGTTTTTTTGGAGTAGGGACCACGTTTGATATCTTCCAGAATATTTACCTTTTATAATATGAATACGGCGTATTGGTCTTCTCTGGACACGGCGTTTTGATCTTTTTTCCTTCGTGGTCTTTGGTGAGTGCATGCACAGATATGTCGTATCTTCCTTGATGGATACGGTGTATTGGTTTTCAGAACAATAATCTTTAAAATATCTTCGTTTAAGCTCCAGAATGCGTGCCTTTTAGTTAATCTTCACCAAGTACTCCGCAAATACTGCAATTCTCAAATACAAACGATTAAGTAACAATTATTTGCAATAATTATATAAAATGGGTTAATTACATGGGATAAATGATGCTATAAAAGTGACGTTATTTGATGTCATCAAATATCCTCCCACTTGAATCCTACTTTTCCTCACGTAGCCTTTAGAAGTTTACAAAAATGTATCCCTAAGGATTTTTTTTCGTTTAAGCATTTATTTGATCTATTACAAGTACACAACCAAACACCTCATGAAATAGGAAGATGAAAACACTCAAATCACTCAACTAATCTATGTGGTAACATGTAACTAATTCGCTTAATTTCTCGGTCGTTACAAGTAATCTATCATAGGCTTGGCAAGGATACACATCTCCACTACTAGAGTTAAAGAGTGATAAGTTTATAAAGGTAAATATGGGTTTTTATTTATAAGGCTTAGGGTTGATCATTCTACAATATTTCACCAAAAGTACCATACCAACAAGGCAGCTGAAGCACACATACATGGATGTAACAACAGAATAGACATGTGTGTTCGATCACATCCTCATTCGAGTTTAACCAAGGGTTAGGATGAAGAATAATATAGGGTAGGGATCTTCTAACTTTCACCAATAGTAATAAACCAACAACGCAGCTAATACATGCATACATGGCCGTAACGACAAAATAGACATGCATGCTCGTACACATCCTCATTCGCGTAAAACCCATGGTTAATGATCAGGAAAGGGAAATAAATTGTTGTTAAACAAAAATTACGAAACAAATAGACTAGGTCCAAGATACAAGTTGCTAGACACTTTTTCCTGACTGTTACCATGATAAAGACACAACTATTTACAAACGTCTTGATCATTGATAAAAACAACAACCTAAGTTGGCATTCTCGTAACGGTCAACTTCCCAATCATCCCATACTTTACAAAATTTTACAAGACAAGTAGCGATATCTACCACTTTATACAATACTCTACATCATTGACTTATAAGACGTATCAACGAATAATCGATCCTTCATATAGTTCCTTCGGTCTAAGCTTTTGCGAAACGATTATCTTCAAACTTTCCTTCACTTTTTTGTTGCAATTTTCTAATTTTTTCGATTTTTTATCACTACACTATTCTACAAAAATCGGTGTAATTTCACCATCTTCACGATCATAATAACTTCGGATAATTCCTTCGATAATTCTTCATTCTTCGGACGTACCAATAATTGTGTTGGTAGTAAAAGTACATGAGTTTTGACTACTTTATACATTCCCATTTGCAATGTGCAAATTTCTTCCTAACCGTACCAAAGATAGAAAATTGACACAAGACTTGGGAAATACATACTTTACACTTTAAGCAACTAGCAACTCATAAATGGACTTAATCTAACAGGGTAGGCTAAGGTGTAACAAAACAAACAGTTGGTGTAATTCCTAAAGGATTGGCTCTACTGGTTGTTCTAGGGGTATCTTACTCTTATAGTGAGAGTAAATAAAGGGTTTATACAGGGATTTAACTAACCAGTGTAGTTAGTTAATAAACAACATGTATAGGCTTTTTGGGTGTAATCCTAAAAATTTACCAATTTAAACAAGTTACTCCATCTAAATCGATAGTACTTATTATTGTGGTCTCGAATAGATATACCAAGCCAAGTTCTAAAGTCTACAACATCACCGACACACTCATATTTTGTGGAATTTAGGTAAACATTTGGAAACGGATAAGGTTAAATCCTCACAATATCTAATAAGGATTATTGTGTGCAGGTTATGTATCAAGTAATTTCACAAAAGTATGCTTGAAAATTTTTAAATTTGAGCATAATTTAAGCATTTCAATGTGAAAAATAGGACAACTATACATTCTAATTCCCATCCCCCCACTTGAATTATACAACGTCCTCGTTGTATAGATAAAACATTAAAAAGGGGAATTTAAAAAGAATTAGAATGAGAAACACCCCTGATATTTTGCTCGGTAGATTTTTAGGTTGAGTTTATTGAGCAAGAATTCGTGTTGAACAGCCGTCTTAAGGTTTCAAGACTCCAACACTTCAAAATTTCCATATTGTAGATTCTTCACCAACATCTTCAATTTCTTTTCTTTCAGCGAGGTCCTATGTAAATTATAGGAAAAACGATGCATTCCTATCTTGGTACCTACGGTTAATTTAAACCAAACTAAATACTAAATACGGGTCAGTCTGTTAAATACGCCATATCATGTGCATGAATACGCCGTATTGCCAGAATTGACAATAATGTTTTAAAGTGCATAAAAATAAAGGACTAATAACGTCCAGACATTCAATACACCATATGGTATGGAGCGGATACGCCATATTGATGTCTATGAAGACAGACTAGATAAAAATAAATAACATTTCGGGTTGTCTCCCGGGAAGCACTTTTGTTTACAGCGAAGTCTTTAAGTTAGACTTTTCTTCAGCTTCCACACTCTTGTAAACGCTCTCTTTTCTCAATTCTGCTCTTGATTTGGATAGCGTGCTTGGTTCCGTAACATACTCACAAATTGTGGTGCTGAACTCACTGCAAGTCTTTGTTCTATCATGCATAAACAAGTCAAATGTCACATCATAATATACATACAGAAATATAGGAACCTATTTAAAGTTAGATGCATCACGACATGAATAATAAATGTACATATAGAAACAAAAATATAAGGGATAAAGATCATAGATCTGGCTGCTACGGGGCTGAAGAAGTGCTGGCGTGTTTGGTCCTCTTTCTAGTGTGTTTCTCAAATACTGCTGGTGAGCTCCCTCGAATGGCCCCATCGAATGCCTGATAAGTCTGCCCGCTAGCATCCATGAGTTGTGTCATACAACTAATCATCCATGTGGAGAATCTACCCCGATCAGTCATCGATCTCTCCACAAGTCCACACAAACTCCTGACATCATGTTGTAACCCCTGCATCTCCTCCTTAAGTCTCCCTAATCTTTGAGGCATAGTCCTACCCGCAGCTGGAGGTGGTAGTGGCGGTTAAGGTGCTTGCACGGGGTGCTAGATCAGCCTGAGCACCCTCATCGACTGCAAGAGCATCCTCAGCGGCCTCAAGGGCACCAGCCGCAGCAACCTGCTGCCTCTTTGGTCCTAGGGCTACCCAACCCAGTCATATCCTATCTCCCTACAAATGTTGAGCTTAACAAGCTCACCCATGTCGATCAACAGATAATCCTCTCAACTCATCATCACTCACCAGACCAAAGTAATGAGCAATAAGCCCAATAAAATGTCCTCCATATAACCTGGAATCGCTCTTCCTCCCCTCAGCGTGCCTAAACAAGTACTATGCTAATAATTATAAGACGTTAGTTGCCCCTCGGTCCATGCTGCATAGATAGAATAGGTCAGTGGCAGTCACCTTTTCAGGTGCCTGCCCCCTCTTAAAAATGATGTATGAGATCAACCTGTGGCACAACCTCCGAACCGGATCCTGATGTAAGTATAAGAGGGAGCACCTCTTAAAAAGTCCCTTCCAGAAGAGATCTCTACCCAATAATCACTAAGATCCCCCTTATCAGGGATCACTCTCTCACTCCCTAACCAATATGGACCAAATTCATCCTCTGCCATCTCCTCGACAATATGCAAACCTAGAGCTAGAATAAACTGTCTCTAAGTCATACTATGTCTATCTCCTCCCAACTGAAAACATAAAGTATCAGCAACATCTAACCCCATCTCACTACCAATCCTACAAGTGCTGAAGAACTCGAGTATAAACTCCTAAACTAAAGGTGCTCGGATCTCAAACAACCTCCTTCATGCGTGACTCACAAATACCTCATAACCATCGTCCCCAATATATACCATCCTCAGTCTCTCGGCTAAATCTTGCCTTATATCTAGAGTTAATCCCTCAAAATCTAATGTATACACTTGGTTAACCTGCCTCCCGAATATCGTCTTAAGCCTCTGCTCAAAATCGTGCACTATCTCCTCGGTGTATCCCTCCACCTGATAACGAAGCCATAGTGTCTCTGATCATGAGGTGGTAGAGGTGCCATATCTGCACAATTAACGAGAATAGTACAAAGTTTATAAAGTTTTTATCATTCTGTTTTGAGGGTGGATACGGCGTATTTATAAATGGATACGCCGTATAAAGATCTGTCTAGTCAATACGCCGTATGGATAAAAATCCATACGACGTATGGGAATCAAAACACATGATCTTTATCAAATCAATATGCCGTATTCGTTTTACTGAATACGTAGTATTGAGGTTTTAGAAATTGGGTAAAATTAAGTCAATACACCGTATCCATGTTCGTGGATACGCCGTATTTCTCTAAAATTTAAAAACGAAAAGGGGTTTCCCTTTCTACCCATTTTGACCCATTACAACTTAAATAACAATTCTAGATATATCATTAAGAGTGTACAGGGAACCTAATCCAAGGGTTCTACGACAAAAACATCTAATTCTCAAAACCAAATCCTAACCCTAACCCTAAATCAAAATTAGAAAATCAAATGGAAATAGGGACAAATTAGGGTTCCTTACCTTGTGGTGATGAGAGAGATATAAACACAAAGGAAAGGGTTGGATTCTTCAAGAGTTTTTCACGGTTAAAATTTTTTATGTGAGTAAAAAGAGTGTGTGTAAAACTCAATCCGGCGTATCAGTTGGGCTTTTATACCCAGACTCGATACACCGTATTGGTGTTTGAGAAGTATGCCGTATTGGGCGAATTTTGTTGACTTTGTTAACACAAGTTAAAACAGTGGATACGCCCTATAGGTGTTAACCTAATATGCCGTATCCGTTCTTGGAGACCAATTCTCCCTGGATTTAACAAAGTAAAGAAACGTACCTTGGCCTCCGCAATATTCTTGTACAATCACCATCCTTATAATAACGTTTAGGGTCGAACGAAATGCCAAATGACACATACAAATTCTTAATAAGATTGAATAGCATCCCGTTGAAAAAATAATTCCATGCCACGATATTCACATTTAATTCCATGATAAAACTTTTTATTTTGAAAACTTTATTGATTTTATCCTGACTTGCCTCCAGAAGTTTATTGACCCTCATGTATTTTCATTACCCCCTGAAGATTGTATCATATTGATTTCATTATCGTCATCGTCTTTATCTGATTTTAGATCATCGAGATAAATTATGTTGAAGGGGAATAGATCATTAAAGTACAAAACATTTTGTTTCACTTCATCATATTCGGACAATGATGTTTCATATTTCAAATAAAATTCATTGATATATTGAGGGCATAAAGTGGGTTCAGTTGAGAAATCTGATTTAGATGTTAGAGCATCATTGTAAACAATGGCTGGAAATTTATTCTCAAAATCTTTAAAGAAGTCTAAATCATCAATACAACTGACTAAAGGCTCGGGTGATGGAAACAAAGGCATATTGACTTTTTCATTATCATTTTCCGAATCCGTTTTCAAATCATTGGTAGAAATTATTTTATAAGAAAATGAGTTTTTATCAAAAATTACCATGTAATCTTCATCATCGGATTTGTCAAACGATATTCTAAAGTCAATTTTATTGTTGTTAAGAGAACTTACCGTGGGTTCACAAAAGAGTGTTTCATTCGATTTAAAATTATCATTGAAGACTATAGCTGGGAATTCGGTTTCAATGGATCTGAGGTCGTGAACGTCTTCATCATACCAAATCTTACCATACTTAGCAGTTTCCCAGTTAAACACTTTCCCATGTTTTTGAGCTTTTTCTTCCTCGAGCCTGATGTATTCTTCTATAGTTATGTTGGGGCCGTCTATCCTGTAATAAACTTACTAGGGCAGAAAACCGTCAAATAACTTATACGTCGTATTCAGTAAACTGAATACGCCATATAAACACAATAAGCAAACAGACAGGAATATAAACTTATTCTAAACTACACTAATCCTAACGGATAGATCTAACCTAATGTTAAAAACCAAAATATCAAATAAAAATCAATATTAATTTTCACTCCCCGACAACGGCGTCAAAAACTTGATTGTGTCATTATGTGGTTGTAAATTATGATTCAAGTTTTAAATTTATATTTTGCCGACTTAACCAAAAACAACACTTTAACGGGCAGTGTATCCGGTCGGTGGTAGTTTTGTGGTAAGTAAGGTGTCAATCACTAAGAGCGAGAAACACTTTCAATTTATTAATACTTTGGTTTTTCTAATCTAAGCTAGTCTAATGTATGTTAAACCTATGCTAAACCTATGTTAATCCTAAATCTAATGGATAAGGGAGGGTTTTCAGTCTAAGAGACTAGAACGGGTTTGGTTAGTGAATAAAACCTCAAGACACTAAAACACACGCAAGCAAATTAACAAAAGATAAAAGAGCGTTCTAGCCAAATATAAGAAAATTGTATTAACCATTATTAATACAATCAGAATGTTGTTTTGTTTATTTAGTGCAATGATTACTTATCTCGAGGCGGCATATCATTCTTAAGATTAAGGCGGTACTTCTTCCTTAAACCTAGACACGTAGAATTCTGTCACAAGTAACCGCATCAGCATAAAGCATCCTTATTTGCTGATTATAATCTATCTTAGGGATTAAATCAATGGTGATCGTGTTAAACCCTAGCTCATTGAGATTTTACCTACTTACTGCTTAATTGCAATTCATACACTAGTTGTCCACTAACCAAGTCTTTACCAATGAATTGAGAACATACTCGTTGATCCCAAGGTCACCTGTTGGTCCAACTAAGCTCACAATCTAAGGGCAAAGATAGGTCGTTACTTGTGATCCTATTGGTCTAGATGTATAAATCACTATATGGAGAGCTATCCCGAAATCTAGATTACTTGGTCCGTATCACTGTTGAATGATAGGTCGCATACAAAAGCACGTAAACAAGTATAAATTGATAAACATAAACAAGCAATCAATGATAAATTAAGCAATCGAGATAAATAAACAAAACATTAAGATCTTCATAATAATGGCTAATACCCAAAGGTATTAGCCTTCAAACGTCATAATTAATACAAAAGTAATGATTTAGCCAAGGTAAACTAACCGATTTAACGAATGATACCAAAAACTGAACGATTACAAGAGTATAAGAAATTACACATTGTCTCCTATGGAATTAATCGCGTTGCAAGACCTCTTCTGCTCTTCTTCTCCTTTGAAAATCGACTTTTATGGTTTAGGTATCGAGAATATGATTTAGCACCCTTAAAACTCATTTTTGAGTTTTCTATTCATAGGGTTTGGAATATGATCGATACGGCGTGTCTAAAGTCTTGGATACGGCTTATCGGGGGTTTCTTGGAGTAGGGACCACGTTTTATAACTTCTAGAATATTTATCTTCTATAACTTGAATACGGCGTAGTGGTCTTCTCTAGATACGGCGTATTAATCTTGTTTCTTTCGCGGTCTTTGGTGAGTGCAGGCACAGATACGCCATATCTTTCTTGATGGATACGACGTATTAGTTGTCAGAACAGTAATCTTCAAAATATCTTTGTTTAAGCTCCAGAATGCGTGACTTTTATTTAATCTTCTATTGCAATGTCTTTTTTGCTAATCTCACTAAGTACTACCATAATTACTGCAATTCTCAAATATAAACGATTAAGTAACAATTCTTTGCAATAATTATATAAAATGGGTTATTTATATGGGATAAATGATGTCTAATACAATGGACGTTATTTGATGTCATCAAACATCCCCCACATGAATTCTAACCTTGTCCGTCAATTAGCCTTAAAAGTGTATGAAAATGTAGATCCCTAAAGGATTTTTCTGTTTAAGTATTTATTTTGATCTATTACAATTACAAAACGACCAAAAACACCTTAACGAATTGGAAGATTGACAAAACACAAATAACTAAACTAATCTATGTGGTAACGAATGTAACTAATTCACATAAATTGCTCGGTTGTACAACTCGATTCTACATAGCTTTGGCAAGGATACACCATCACCACCACTAGAGCTAAAGAGTACCAAGTTTATAAAGGTAAATGGGTTTTTATCATAAGGCTTAGGGTTGATCCTTCTATAATCTTTCACCAAAAGTACCACACCAACAAGGCAGCTGAAGCACACATACATGGTCGTAACGACGGAATAGACATGTGTGTTCGATCAAATCCTCATTCGATTTTAACCAAGGGCTAGGATAAAGAATGATATAGGGTAGGGATCTTCTAACTTTCACCAATAGTAATAAACCAACAAGGCAGATTATTTGAATTTTTTCTGAACATGCATACATGGCCGTAACGATGGAATAGGCATGCATGCTCGATCACATCCTCATTCGCATAAAACCTATGGTTAATGATTAGGAAAGGGAATTAAATTGTTGTTAAATAAAAATTACGAAACAAATAGACTAGGTCCAAGATACAAGTTGCTAGATAGTTTTTCCCGACCGATAGCATGAAAGAAGTACACAATTATGAGTAGCAAACGTCTTAAATCAAAATAAAAAAACAACAACATGAGTTGGCGTTCCCATAACGATCAACTTCCCAATCATCCCAAACTTTACATACTTTTACAAGACAAGTGGCGATATCTACCACTTTATATAAAACATTACGTCGTTGACTTATAAGACGTATCAACGAATAATCGATCCTTCATATAATTCCTTTGGTCTTATTGCTTTTGTAAAACGAATATCTCCAAACTGCCTCCATTTTTTGTTACGATTTTCTAATTTTTTTGATTTTTTTCTTTTTTTTCACTATACTATACTACGAAACTCGGTGTAATTTCACCATCTTTACGATCATAATAACTCCGGATAATTCTTTAGGTAATTCTTCATTCTTCGGACGTACCAATAATTGTGCTGGTAGTAAAAATACATGAGTTTTAACTACTTTATACATTCCCATTTGCAATGTGCAAATTTTTTCCCAACCAGTATCAAAGAATTAGAAATTGACACAAGACTTGGGAAATACAAACTTTACACTTTAAATCAACTACAAACTATAAAATGGACTTAATTTAACAGGGTAGACTAAGGTGTAAAGGTGTAATGAAACAAACAGTTGGTGTTATTCCTAAAGATTGGCTCTATTGGTTTCTCTAGGGGTATCTTACTCTTAAGATAAGAGTAAATAAAGAGTTTATACGGGGATTTAACTAACCAGTGTAATTAGTTAATAAAACAACATATAAAGGCTTTTTGGGTGTAATCCTAGAAATTTACCAATTTAAACAAGTTACTCCATCTAAATCTATAGTACTCATTATTGTGGTCTTAAATAGATATACCAAGCCAAGTTCTAAAGTCTACAACATCACCGGCACACTTATATTTTATGGAATTTAGGTAAACATTTGGAAACGGATAAGGTTAAATTCTCACAATATCTAATAAGGGTTGCAGGTTATGTATTAAGTAATTTCACAAAAGTATGCTTGAAATTTTTTTAAATTTTAAGCATAATGTAAAGCATTTTTATATTAGAAAAAAGAAATACATTCTAATTCCCATCCACACTTGAATTATACAAACGGTCCTCGTTGTAAAGAATAAAAACATTAAAAACGGGAATGAAAAAGAATTAGAATGAGAAACTCCCCTGATATGTTGCTCGGTAGATTCTCTATGTTGAGTTTATGAGCAAGGATGTATGTTGTAAATGTGTCTAAATGCCAGCATGACTACAATCACACATAGGATTCCAGATGATTGATACTTACCAACTTTGTCGATTTTTTTGCAACGAGGTCCTGTGCAAAATATAGGAAAAACATGCAAAATCCTATCTCGGGTATCTACGGTTAATTAAATAAGCTAAATAAACTATACAGGAAACCAATACGCCGTATCCATAAACTTGAAAAAATATGCAATATCGAGAAATCTATAAAAAGACGGGTGAGTCTGTTGAATAGGCCGTATCATGTGCATGAATACGCCGTATTGACAAAACTGACAATAATGTTTAAAAGTGCATAAAAATAAAGGACTGATAACGTCCAGACATTCAATACGCCGTATGGTATGGAGCGGATACGCCGTATTGATGTTTGGGAAGACAGACTCGATAAAAATAATAACAATTCGGGTTGTCTCCCGGGAAGCACTTTTCTTTCAGCTAGTCTTTAAGTTAGAATTTTCTTCCAGCTTCTTTTATGATTGTGTTCTTGTTTACCATCCATCCTTCATCCATTATGCGAAAGATTTAATGATATGCTCGACATGCATCTTCACTTGTATTCGTCAAATCTGCGTATTCATCTTCTTTAACAGCAACATACTCTTCATCTTGTCCGAATGAATACTTGATCATCTCGAATCTTCTTATAGTGCAAACCAGAAACTCATGAGTTTCATTACCACATAACTCATATCTTTCATCATCTTCATGTTCGTTCTCATATTCCCATTCATTACGATCATCGTTGGTAATTTCAAAGTCGTTCCATCTTTTCCAACCTTCATTATTCGATTCAACATCTTCATTGATTAATCCTTCCATGATAGCCTTATTTCTTAAAGCTTCTTCTTTTAGCTCGCTATCTTTCAAAGCATCGTACCATTCTAAATCTTGGTAACGGAGCATGTTTCCTACTATGTAAGCTCCTGGTAAGTTTCCTCCATTACAATATCCATCTTCTCTCCAGCTACCGGTAGGCCACTCTGAACATCCATATTTATAATTAAAGGGCTTACAACAATGCCCAACTAATAGTTGGGTCAGTCCATACTCCATGATCCGTCCATGTTTTTTCGTGTACCCATTGCAACGTTATTGTTCCATTCATAAATTTCAATCATCCTTTTATTCGTTCATAAGTCGTGAATCCCCACAATATCATTAGTAATGAATCCTAGTCTATCTTGAGTAGTATAATTGAGACACTTAATTTTTTTGCAACATCAGTGTTTCATAATCGAACAAGTTTGTTTCAATCCTAAAAATTTCATCGATTTTTTGTTCATCATCCTGATTAGTTTCTTCAAGATTGAGAGTCTTTTTATTTGTTGGCTCAACTTCATCGCTTCCCAATTTCCAGTAATCCCACAACGCTCCTTTAGTGAACATATCCATCGTCATATAGTTCATAAACTTTGAGGCCAACCAATTTTCGAACTCCAGATTAGTAGGGTCCCACTTAATTATCGGGGTGTTAACTTTGCCATACGGGAAGGCAGGTAATATTTTCTAAAAAATTAGCACTCAAATCGATCCAACAAGTAGTTGATAATGGATACGACGTATTAGTTGTCAGAACAGTAATCTTCAAAATATCTTTGTTTAAGCTCCAGAATGCGTGACTTTTATTTAATCTTCACCAAGTACTCCGTAATTACTGCAATTCTCAAATACAAATGATTAAGTAACAATTCTTTGCAATAATTATACAAAATGGGTTACTTACATGGGATAAATAATGCTATAAAAGTGACGTTATTTAATGTCATAAAAATCGCATACTGTAAGACTAATGATGATTCAATCTATGTTTCCTTTCATTTACTCTTGCTGTTTTGTTACCATGAGCGGCTAAGAACTTCTAGACATCTAGTGCTGGCTTAGTTATGAATTTACCATTGCTATGTTAATTGTTTCCTCTCTAATTATTGCTTTATTAGATATCCTATTATTTTGTCACTGATCCTTGAGTTTTGGTAGTGTTGAGGGTGGTTTAGATCATATTTGTTCTGTTATTAAGCGCACTAGTTGAACATGGGGTTAACAGGGTACCAGGGTAGGTTGAAATCTATCCCTAGTGTAGGATTTTACCAAATTACTGCCTCTATCACATTAAACAACCTAAAAGCGCAAGAACTCTTTTAGAAAGGGTTTATAATCTATCTAGGTTATAGACAGGTAGGATAGTTGGGGTTTAATCACTACAACTTGGATGCCCTACCTTTATGACTTGCGGGGGATTCAGGATTGCAAGAAGTATAAAACATACCTTATATGCCAATTCGGGTCTGTTGATATTAGAACCACTAATAAAATAATACTTAGACATTGCACAGGAAATACACAACATAGCATTAGTAATGAAATAACTAGGTTAGCATACATTTCTTCCTTCTGTCTTCAACCCATTTACTTTTTGCATTTATTTTCTGTTAAGATCTCAAATCAATCAAAAACCATTTT
Source organism: Tanacetum coccineum (assembly GCA_026074375.1). NCBI lineage: Eukaryota > Viridiplantae > Streptophyta > Magnoliopsida > Asterales > Asteraceae > Tanacetum > Tanacetum coccineum. Next base: position 55,886 of record BQNB010016706.1, on the reverse strand, counting down.
GAAAACCGTGACACATTTCAAATTAAAACTAATACAACTTAGCTCTTGGGACGACCTCAGATTTACCATCTCCTGCACTACATATGACCGGGTTCTCTACCCGTTAGTGCGTGAATCGATAGACGAGTTTAATAAATTTAAACTTGGCAAATATTGTTTTTAACAAATAACACATCAAGTTTTTGGCGCCGCTGCCGGGAAGCTAAAACTTAGTTATAATTTGATTTCTTTTATTTATTTATTTTATTCCAGTAATAATTTTTAGTTTTTCAGAAAGTATGATGTGTTGATCCTTTTTGAATAGATCTTGCTTAGCTTGTAAGAAGCTTAGTTGTGTTGGATAGATCCAAGACAACTATAATAGAAACTAAGATTGTGAATACTACAAACTATGTGGAAACTAGTTTGTAATACTAAGAAGGACAATGAAACAGTAAAACAAGATCTTACTAAACTTTCAATACATTGAACACAATCAAAGTTACAGAATAACCTTGAAACTATGAATACTAACTATGAGAAAATGATTTCTAGATCTATATTACTAACTATGCCTTAGGGTTTCTTTTATACACCAAGAAACCCTAATGGGCTTACAAAACGCGTCAAGTGATCAATGCATATCTATTCCTAATATATCTCATGCATATCACTTTAGCAGTACTAACTATATAACTAACAGTACTAACTATTATAACTAACAGTACTAATAAACTGACAGTACTAACACTTTGTACTGGCAGCACTAACTATTAAACTAACAGTACTAATGACTTAGACTGTTTTCTCTAATCTTCACCAGCAGTAGCTTCTTCAACCAGCAGTAGAAACTTGAGAAGCCTTTATTCCCAACAATCCTCCCCTAAACTTGATATTCATCTTGTTAATCATCAAGTTTCTTCATTATCAGCATCTTGAGCACTAGGAGGATGTATCCAAACACCTTACTGCCTTGGTCTGTTTGCTTGATAGAAGATCTTTCTTAAAAGTTCTCTAGACATCTCACTATCTGCTTCTACTAATAGTCTAGCCACCATCATCAATCCAAGTGTTCCTCTGGTTAAAGGATATTCTTTCTCAACCAACATGAAGATATCATGTCCTCTTACTGAAGATACATGGTGAACACCACATGTATCATAAAGCCTCCATACCAAAGGATCATGCATATATCTTTGAAGCTTCCACAGAATATCATCATTATCTGGTTCAAACAATCTCTTCAGTTCAACCCACAATTCCTTCTCTTTATCATCTGTAGGCTCTGTTGTACTGAACCTCTTCTTAACCAAATCCCAAAGCTTAACCAGGTCATCTCTATCAAATTTCTTCAACATATCAGCAAAAATCTGATAAGCTTCTGTATGGTTTCCAACTCTGATAATTCTCCAATACCTTCTTGTGTCTTCAGAGTAAACCTCCATCTATATTGGATGATAGACAAGTAAAGGCTTCAACATAAACTTCTTCCACTGGAACTACCATCATTTATTGTAAATCCTCTTGTGGCAATTCTTTTTCTTCTTCATCTGGTTGTTCTTGAACTGACTCTGAAGCTTCATTAGTCTTTTGCTTCTTAGAACCTTCATGATCAAGTCCTACTTCTGCACCCCTTTTAGAACTTCCAACTTCTGCAGAATCAGTAATTGGTGCTTGTGAACTTTCAGCTGCTAATTCTGATGCTCTTCCTCCATCTTTAGTCTCCATGGGTACAAAAGTGTTGGCATTCTTCATTGTAGTTTCAAATAACTCCTTGAGCTCATCAAAAGAATATCTTTTCAATTACTGCAGTGTATGACTTTTCATGTGCTTGATGTAATTCATCATATAATTCCTCTGTTGAGCCTGTGTCCATATGGGCTGTTCCTCTTGTGCTTCACGAACTTTCGTGCAGCAAAATATCTCTTTCTCTGATTAATAAGATCTACAAGCATCTTTGCTTGATCAACTTCACTATACTTGTTTCTTTCCTCTGCTTGTAGTCTTTGAGTTAGCTCTTCATCAGCTTCAACTCTTGCTCTGATGTTTTCCCATTCTTCCTCAGTAAAAGATTGAGTTGTTGCATGAACTCTAGCCATCGTTTCTTCTTCCTTCAATCCATTCCTCTTCGCAGTCCTCACAACTGCTTCAATGTCCAAGCCTACCTTGTTCTTGCTGTAATTTTGTTCTCCTAGTATGTTCATCCTCAGAGTCTGTCATTATACCCTTACCTTCATCTTTGACTACAATTGGTGAAGGAATACTAATGTAAATCTCTTGAACCATACCAGCAGTACTAACTAGCATTGATGCACCAGCAGTACTAAATAACCTACTAGCAGTATTAACTTCTCCACTGCCAGTACTAACTGCCCTTCTCTTCCTAGTATAAGTGTTAACATTGTTTCTTAGACTGGCATTCTGCAAGAACTTTAGCTGTACTAAAGACCTCCCAACTGTCCTTCAGTTTGATCTCTTGACATACTATCCTTTTGTAGGTAGTAACCAAAGGAAATCCCTGCATCTTGACGCAATATTCTTCTATCATCCTATCCTGTTTGGAAGAATCCTCTAAGTCCTCTTCATCATCTGAAACCACAATCTTTGCTCTTCTTCTAGATTGGTTGGACTTGATAGAGTTTCTTCTTCAACATCACGAATCACTACTGAGGTTGTTCTTGGTCTTGTGCTCCTAATAGCCACAAGTGTATCTGCAATAGTCATCATCTCATCTTCAAAAATATCCCGAGCAGTACATGTAGAAGGATCAACAGTACTAACATTTAAAGGTCCAATAACACTAACATCAATACTAGCAGTATTAACTGTATCCCAGCAGTAGTAGTTTGTTCAGCAGTATTCCTCCCCTGAGTTTCAGCATCACCTTTAACATTCTCCATTGCATTATCCACATCAAGCTCAACAAAGTCACTATCATCAAACATTAGCTTTGTCTTGCCATGTTTCCTCTCCTGTTTGGATACATACTCCTCATCCAAACTCTTTCTTGGAGGTACCAATCTTGAAGAGTTTCATCCTTGGAGTTCTTGCTCTTAGCTTCTTTTCCAATTTTTTGACCTTCTTTTTCAGCTTTCTGATCTCCAATTCTTGAGCAGTCTTTGATGTTTCCAAGGCAAGAACCCTGTTTGAAAAGTTTGTACAAATAGCCATCAATTCATTTATGTTAGGTCTACCCTCATCACTTCCAGGTGTGTGACTTCCTGAGAGAGGTGAATCATGGGGTGTTGGTGGTACAAAATCCGTCAAATCATCTTGTTCAATTCTTTCATCATCACTTTCAAATGTGTTACCTCCTAGGAGAGGTGAATCATATGAAGGTGTAGGTACCTTCTCAGACCTAGTTTGAGCAATGGTACCCCCCATGGCTTCTTAGCACCTGGGACTACCACCTGTACCAATTCCCTAAGAAAGAGGCACATTAGGTATTGTCATGGATTAGGTCTTAAGGATGTTACCACTGTCCTGCTCTGCATCTAAGCTAGCAGCAGTAGTGGCAGCCCTTTCCACTCTGTCACCTAACTCCTAATGGATAGCCTCATCACTAACCTTTTCAGGGGGACCACCAGACTGAGGTATCTTAGTGTCCCGGCCTCTTTTGACTTGCCTAGGTGTTTGGGTCTTTTATAGGTGAGACGTTGCAACAGCAGGAACTTGTTCTTCCCGAGAAGGAGGAGCAGTTAAAGATGGTGGTTTGGGTTTAGAGGGTTGTCCTGAACCTTCACCCTCAACTACTTGTGGTACCAACATACTTTGAAATAATGGAGTAACTATCCCTGAAAAACCTTTGCCTTTTCTTCTCATATTAGCAAAAATGTTTTGAGTATGTTTAGGTGTTTCATAAGTATCATTAAAAGGTTCTGCAATATTTTTAACTTGGTTATTCAAAAACAGTTGTAAAAACCTTGGATACATCAAAAACTTTTTAGAATTTGAATCCAAGTTTCTTAACATACCATCAAAAATTAATTTAGAAAAATTAAACTTTTGATTATTTGCCAAACATATAACTGCTGAAGCAATATTGGTTGAAAACTCATTCCAAGCAGTAGAGTTTGAACTTAGACAATGTAAGATGGTATGTATAAGATACTTCCATTGAGGGGAAAAGAAAGCTTTTTGAAAAGTAAGTTTATCAGAAACAATTTTATATCCCATCAATGCAAGGTTTTCCAAAATTTCAGAATTTGTTAGACTTGCAACGCCATCCTCATCATTAAAGTGAAGATTACTCCTCACTAATGATTCTGATATTACTATAGTCTTGACATCAACTTGGCATGTATTTGCGTTTCATTATTGACTATTTTGGACTTAGCTGTAGCCCAAAACCGCTCAATACAAGAAGCATAGATAGTAGGACTTATGGTTAAAGAATACCTGATAGTGCTAGCATTCAAGAAGTCCACTATCTGATGAAAATTAGCATTCCCCTATGTTCTTTCCAAACAAGCAACCATATTGTGTTGATCAACAAACTTCAAATCCGCCATAGATGATTAATTAATGATTAATTTATGGAGTCAGTGATAATTTGAAGTCGGTTTGTGAATTTTGAGAGAGTTTTAGTATTGGAGAGTATTAGAATGAACTTGATGTAGTCGAATATGCTTATATAGGTAAAAAAGGAAACCTATAAGAGCAGGAAACTGTTTATTGACCAAGAATTTCGCTCAGCAGTTGAAACTCCAACGGTAACCCAGCAGTACTAACTTTGGCTAAGCAGTACTAACTTTTGCCTAGCAGTACTAACTTTTGCTCCGCAGCACCAAATCATGCCTAGCAGAATTAACCTTACAACTACCAGTTTTAACTCCAAATTCATCACTAATACCATCTTCAAACCATACCAATCATAAATCTAACAAATACATCTTCAGAGATTAAGTAATCTAATGCTAGCAATCAAAAAGTTAAACCTGCTAACATCAAATGCCTCTGTGAGAAGATCAGCAACATTATGATCTATATGTATCTTAATTACTTAAATGAGCCTCTTCTCATAAGAATCTCAGACGAAATGGTGCCTTATTTTAATGTGCTTAGTTTTAGCATGAAACACTAGATTCTTCATAATACAAATGGTGCTTTCATTATCAATGTAAATCTTGGTGTTCATGAATTGAACCCATAATCAAGCATTTGATTTTGAATCCACAACACCTATCTACAGAAATTAGCAGCAATACACTCTGCTTCAGTAGTGGAGTTGGCAACTATAGTTTGCTTTTTTACATTGCCATGAAATCAACCTTTTGCCAAGAAATTGACAACCTCCTGTTGTGGATATCCTATCAAGGCTAGCTCGAGCATAATCACTATCAGAAAATGATTCCAAGTCAAATGGTGAATCTCTAGGATACCAAAGGCCCAATTTAGACTGACCTTTCAAGTATCTAAAGATCCTCTTTACTGCATGAAGATGTGAGACCTTAGGAGTAACTTGGAACCTTGCACAAGCACAAACAACAAACATTATGTCAGGCCTAGAAGCTGTCAAGTACATTAATGATCCAATCATTGATCTGTATAAATGAACATCCACATCCTTAGCTTCTTCATCCTTGAGCAATGCCTTGTTAGTCTCTATTGGAGTGCTTGCTGTCTTTACTGAAGAGAAATCAAATTTCTTTAATATATCAGATACATACTTGTCTTGGCTGATAAAAATTCCATCATCTTTCTGCTTTACCTGCAACCCTAAGAAGAAAGTGAGCTCCCCCATAGAACTCATCTGGAATCTCTTGTGCATCATCTGCTCAAACTCAACACATAAAGACTTCTTTGTGGACCCAAAGATGATGTCATCAACATACACCTGCACTAACAGGATATCACCTTTGTCCTTCTTGATGAATAGAGTCTTATCTATAGTGCCTCTCCTAAATTCATTTTCCAATAAGTAGGTAGACAAGGTCTCATACTAGGCTCTAAGAGCTTGATGTAGACGATATAAAGCTTTTTCTACCTTATAAACTTTGTCAGGGAACTGTGGATCTTCAAAACCAGGAGGTTGGCACACATACACCTCCTCTTTAATAGTACCATATAAAAAGGCACTCTTCACATCCATCTGGTACACAATAAACCCCATAAATGATGCATAGGCCAAAAATAACCTGATTGCTTCTATCCTAGCAACAGGAGCAAAAACCTCATCATAATCAATTCCTTCTTCTTGGGTATAACCTTGTGCAACCAGTCTTGCCTTGTTTCTAACAACAATTCCTCTCTCCTCTTTCTTGTTACTATATGTTGGAAACACGAAAAGTGTCGGTCACTTCCAAAGTTGTAACAAGTCTTAGCTCGTAGTTAGTATAAGGATTAGTAGCAACTCCTCTTACATTGCTTCTATCCATCTTGGATCATCCAAAGCTTGAATCACCTTACCGGGTTCCTTTTGAGAGAGAAAACAGGCAAATAAGCAGTTTTGATAATCTTTATGATTTGTTCTTCTCTGGTTTTTAATGTAACTGACCAAAGCATGTTCTTTAGAAATCTTCGTCATCCTCCTTGTTTGAGTAGCTGAATTTATGTCTCTAATGATCTGGTCTTTAGGATGATCCTTGTGTATTCTGGTTGTGGGAATAGGACTGACATTCATAGTTGTTTCGAAGTTGTTAAGGTCAGCCTCTGCACCCTCATCTTCATCATCATATGCACCACTAAAGATACTAGTATTTAGAAGATCATCAATATCCTCTAAATCAAGCATAGGAGGATCAGTTGGAAGATCATCAGCATTATCAAAACTTTGCCCTAGCCAGCAAATAACAGATGGACTAATAGTTAGAAACTCTGTTAGTGCTGTTAGCATAACCTTCCTTTTGTTGAACAAGCAAATTATCTTAATTCAGCTCTAAAATCTTGCACATTCTGGTCATCTTCTTTATTTGAAGCTCCTCCTTCCTTCTCTTGACCATTTCTTTCACCCTTTATTGCTGGTTCTTCATTAGTAATTTTAATAGTATCAATCAAACAAACTACATCCTTTGCTATGGGGTCTATCTTAATGTAATGGTACAGAATATATTGTGAGTAGTTACTGCTCAACATTATCACTTGATTCGCTGGCTCTTTCCTATTAGTTTGATTCCATGCAGTAACTGGCTCATAATTAATAGAGTTTGTTAGTAAATTAATATCAAAGAGTCAATCTGGTCCACTCACTGCAACATTGGGTTTATTTTCAAGAAAGGTTATGTGATGGTTCTACTCTACTTTCCTAGTTTTTGTGTTAAATACCATAATAGCCTTCTATTTACAGAGATCCAAACAAAGAACCCCTTATCAGCCTTCCCATCAATTTGCTAGGGGATCTAAGGTATTAAGAATGGTCACAGGACACCCAAAAGGTCTCATAAAACTTATACTAGGTGGTCTACCATGTAATAGTTCATAAGGGTCTTGTTGTGAGGCTTTGGTCACTAAAACCTTATTTGATCATATACAACTCTGTACTAATGCTTCAGCCCAAAATGTTGTAGGTTAATGAACTCCTGCTAGCATGTCCTAGCTGCCTCTATTAGTGTCTTATTTACTTTATTCAACAACTCCATTTTGTTGTAGAGTTCTGGCAACACTAAACTCCCTCTTAATACCTTTCATCCCACATAACTGATTCATGTTATTATTTTTAAACTCAGTTCCATTGTCACATCTAATGATTTTAACGTTATGATTTATTTGGTTTTCTATGCCAGTTATAAAAGTTTTAAGGATCCCACTAGTCTCATCCTTAGTGGCCAAAATGAAAACCCAACTAAACCTACTATAGTCATCAGTGACAACAAGGCAATATATCTTGTGATTGATACTCCTTACAGATGTTGGCCCAAATAAGTCCATATGCAACATTTGTAAGGGTTGGTTGATAGAGCGCACAAGCTTGGTCTTACAAGAGGCTTTGTGTTGCTTTCCCTTCTGACAAGCAACACAAGTATGGTCATTTTCAAAAATCTTTGAAGGCAAACCTCTTACGAGGTTTCCCCTCACAAGTTTATTCATAGTTTTAAAGTTTATATAACCAAGCCTCCTATGCCATAAATTAGACTCATCTATTGTAGCCTTTGCAAATAAACAAGTCAAACCTCCTGAAGGAACATTCTTTAGATCAAAATGTCATGTTGTCATGTCTGGGAACTTTAAGCAAGACTTGATTTCATCAAGTAGCTTCAAAGTCAAGAGATAGAAACAAGGGACATTCTAGTTTCATGAAAAGAAACACCTGTTTTTCTTGTCACGGCATTTATGAGAAAGAGGAAAAGGTTAATCTTAAGTTCCATTTCCAAAGATAACATCTTCATAGTCTAATTTTCCCAGTCCTAATTTTACCTTTACCAGTAATTTTACCTCCTTTAGGACTTCCTGCAAATGCAATAAATCCACCATCAATCTATTGATAATTTATAAGGAAGGACTTGTTTCCAGTCATATGCCTAGAGCATCCACTATCAAAAATCCCTTGATCTTGTAAAGCATATTATGGATTACCCTGCACTCAAAATAAGAGAATTAGTTTCTCTTGGGGACCCAAGCCATTACTGACTTGAGTCCGCCTTGTAGATCAACATAGTCAAATATTTTAACCATGTATGATCCACTGTCTTTGGAGTTATGGTCAATAACATTTCCTGTTGGTTTCTAAATCCAGCATGCTGAGGACTTAACATCATTTTCTATCAACATTTCATAATAGAAATAAAGAATTTTTTTCTTTTTCGAGCTCTTCTTTATTTAATTATTATTATATTATTTAGTGATCAAATTTATAACATTTCATAATGAATCATTCATTATTGGCCAAATCATTGATACAAATAATATCCAAATACCAAATCCGCCTTCTAGATAACCTTCGCGAAATAGAAGAAACTCTTGGAAAGGTCAAGGAAAAAACTTGTTCTTCTTCCATAAAGAATTCTTCCAATAATTCCGAATTTAGGCCTCCTAAAAAGATCTACTAAATTCATCCAGTTGTTCCAAATAATCAAAATGGCCGGTGATTAATGCAATTCCTTGTCGGTTCTCTATGAAATACTCGTTTGGTCGAGGGCTTCCAAACACATCGTAAGCTAAACCAGTGCTGACGAATAACCAACCCGCAAAGAATAGGGAAGGTATAGTAATGCTATGAATGACCAGTAAATGATTATGGATTAACATACAGATATAAAGAATCGTTCCTGGCTAGTACTAATTGATGTTGGCTGCCTCTTGGAGAGCTTTTTTTGCTTAGCAGCATTAACTGGCACTTGTTCTGACTTTGTTGTAACTGCTGTTGGAACAAAGTTCCTTTTAGGATGTGGTTGAGTCAATTTATTTTGGCAGTTCACCCTCTCAGCATTGTTCCATACTGGTCTAACTTCCCTTTGACCAGTAACCCTTCCCTTATTATTCAACACTGGTTTTTCTATCATTTTATTGTCATGAAAATCACAGTCTTTGGTTAAATGGTTGAAACCCCCACATACAAAACAAGCTTTCTTTATAAAACTCTATATCATTCCTAGGGTTTCTGATCATATCACCATTCAAGTTTCTTCTATTACCCCTAGGACTTTGATTTTTCCTGGGATACTCTACTTCCCTATGTGTGTTTTCCTTATTAACAGATTTCACATTCTTACCAGAGTTGACAAAATTGATTTTAGTAAACTTTGGTTTTGTCTGATCAGATTTAGGTTCTTAATAAACACAATCATTAGCTACTATTAGTGTCACCTTCTTCAATGATAGCAGCACTAGCCTAATAGTTTTTATGCTTTTACAATATCCTTACTAGTCTTAGATATACTAGTTTTAGTTTCACTCACTTTAGTCTTATAGACAGAATCATCTAACCCAGCAAAGGATAAGTCAGGTCTCGAGGGCATGTATAACAACCCACAATTTTCATAAATGTAAATATCCATCTATTAAGTTAGATGATCTACAATCTATCATTTATATATTGACCTTACCTTCTTCAGGGAAATTTTATCGCTTTATTACCATATACATTACTTTGCCAATCATCTCGATGTACAACACATTTCTTGAATAAACTATAGTTAACGGGCTCTGTCGACTATTTATGGCAGTCCTATCGTCATATATGTATAGCAATCATCCATAAATTTCAGGTAAATATCATAATATCATTTTAACATAGTACATTATTCCTATAATGTACCATTCGCAACGTTATATCAAAACGGGCTTTAAACCATTAAAGTGAATGCACAGGCTACTAAAGCATATGTACAAGTAATATAACATCTCATTTGAAATATTAAAAGCTCACTCCTTCAATGGGTCAAAGGTAAAGTCTCTTAAGCTAATATACAGTCATTAAGCATGATCTCCAAAATAGCCGTTTTTTACCTCCATTTTTCATTCTAATTTCTTCACCATCACTTGTGTGGCCAAGATACTACACTCAATATACAATGTGTAAACCCTTAATTATTCTATTCATAAACCTTCATACATCTTTTTACACTCAAAACCCTAATTCAAAACCCTAAACCCTAAAACCGAGCTAGTTTCTAAACCATGACTCGTTTCTTCATTTTTATCCATTGTAAACCTAAACCAATACTTAAATAAGTTATAATAACATAAATTACAAAATTATTAATCACTTTCCATCATTATTTCACCATATTAACAATAATGTACAAGAAACAAAGCTAGAAAACCCAAATTGTGCCCTAATTGTAAACTTTTTGACCGTTTATTCATTTCTAACCTTTTTAACCCAAAAACCTATCATTATTTTGTTTATCCCATAATATAAGTCCTAGGTTCTGTAAAACCTTATCATTCTAATCAAATGTATTATGATTACAAGCTATAGAACACTTAACCCGAACCCTCAATAAGCCTCTTTAAATGTACCCGTATTACACCTTTCTTTCATTTGACCTTTTTCACCATTCTTTTTGCAATACATAGCAACATCCTTTTATGACTAAGCTACTTCATTCCTAAGCAGCTTACAAGCACCTCACACAAATATATTTACCTTATATAGTTTAAAAATGGCACATGGTCTTCCTTTTTCTTCTTGTTTGCCTGCGGCAAGAAATGGGGTACACACTCACCAAAAGCTAGTTTCTAGCTTAACAAACACACCTACTAGCACCCTCCTCATATCCGCCATGTCTTCTTATAGGTTCCTAACCAAGAACTTACAAGAGTTCCTTGAAGCCTAAGGGTCATTTTACCTATAAATAGCAACCTAAACCATTCATTTTTCTTCATCCCCCACTTCCTCCTCTATAACCAAGAAATGAAGCCCGAGAGTCATTATTCTAGGCGTCGCAAGACTTGTTAAAAGTCCCGGTTTTCTGATCCCGTTGCAAGCCATAAGCTCAAGACCAGGTTCTATAAGCTTATATTATGTATTTATACCCTTATAATGTTCATATGATCATGCTAAAATCATAATATAAAGCTTTGAACTCAAAAACCTATGTGTTATACCTTTTTGATCCAAAATCGTACACCCGAAACCCTAATTTCATGTTTTTACTTAAACTATGAGCTAAACTTGTAAACTATTGTTATAATCTATCCTAATAAGCTTATATAATGTTAAAATAAGTGCTTTGATAAGTCATGAAGAATTTATTCTTTAAAACCCGTGCGGTTTTATTTTTAAAAACCCTTAATTTGACCCGTTTTACATCTAGCTTATCCGAATCGGTTAATTTAAACTTGTGTTTTGTTAAATCTTCCATATTTTAGTTTATTATAACTTATAAATGTCTACTTGAAAATGTTAAAATAGCTGGCATGGCAATTTGGACATGTTTTTGTAATTTATATCCATGCAAGGGGTATATATCGTTATTTTCAGGGAATTTTTAACTAAAAAGACTAAAAGTGTCATTTTATTAAAGTTTATAACTTTACAAGGGTATAATTATGTCACTTTTTAAAGTACAAGGTTTGCTTGGTTTACTTTTAAACTGAGGGGGACTAAGTCATAAAAAGTGCAACTCCCCAAGGGTATATTCTGCCACTTTTCAAACTCAAGGGTCTAAATGTAACATTTGAAAAAAAGTATAAAAAACCCATCTAAACATTACCAACCATAACTTTAATTAACGCTTGGGACGTGCTGACATTCCAAGATATTGAATAAAATGATTAAAACGTGCTTATGTTATAACTATTTATATCATTCATCATCGATGTGCTTTCAAAAATCATGTCCCAGATCCATATCATACCACAATACTAGGGAGCTTCATATTAAGGAGTTTCATCTTGGTATTACGTTCTGACTGAGTTGTTGGGTTTACGATTTAAAGTGCCCTAGCTCCTCAAACGTTTACTGAATGACTTCTGAATTATGATGGCCCGAACGGTGTTATGATAATTTTAATATCAAAACCGACATCGATGTAAAATCTTACATATTCAATCAAACTAAGACTTGACATATATTACCCCAGGTTGCCCGTTACGAAGTCGTTGCTTTCATTTCATATACATTTGCTATCAATTTCCCTATAACTGTTCAGGTGAGTTCATAGCCTCGCATTTCAATATTTCAAATGTTTTATAAACCCGCGAGGGGGATACATGCTATAAACATGAATGCAATTATTTTTGTATGCTATTTCAATTTACTATTGCCTAAGTAACTGCTTTGCCTTTAAGTCCCCTTCCCACCCCCCCCCCCCCCCCCCCCCACCTTTCCCCCCCCCCCCCCCACCCACCCCCCCCAACCACCCACCCCCCCCCACCCCCCACCCCCCCCCCCCCATAATCATGAACCGTTAATTACTCTCCGTAGTAAGCGCGAATGATGTGAATAGATCTATTTGGGCTGGACTCCCCGTTGGTGTACCCAGTTACGTGTAACCAATTGCACATCATTAGAAATCACGCGGGTATTTTGGCAAAGGTACCCGCAGGGGCTATAACGTATCACCATACCCTAAGGCTTCAGATTCATAAGCTAATGGCAATAATAAATATGTTTTTCAATACTGGGTGTATATCATCGTAACCCGAATATCGCATTTGCAATCAAATTATATTACTTAAACCTATGGATTTCACTCAATCTTTGTGTTGACTTTTTAGCATGTTTTATCTCAGGTAACTAATGGCACGAAGTGGTAAGGACATGACGATGGAAAAACCATTATCATTCAAACTTTATTGTATAGATTTTAGGAACTTCTCATTTGTAAAAACTCTAAAGAAATAATGAATGATAACTTATTTTCATAAACGACTCTTTTTTATTCGTTTTCTATGATTATGGCTGTTGTACCTTGAAGTAATACCCCAGATTAGCTTCCGCTGCTATATGTAAAAATGGGGGTGTTACAGATTTGGTATCAAGAGCCAACGTTATAGAGAACAAGGTTAAAACCTTAACTATAACTACTTTTCTTTTTCCATCCAAGAAAGTCCTCCGTGCCGCTATATCTCCTGGGATGGTATGTAAAGTTACATAACTATTATATTACTAAATAAATAACTTATGTTATTTACTGCTGGGTTGTTAAGCAGAATAATGTCTTCCCCCGACCATCCTACTGCCAATTTAGAGGAAGCCTTTTCTTCCAATTTCCCAAACTATGTTCCCCCGGCTTCTCTGGATTATATCCCGACCTCTCCAGGGAAAACTTACTCTAGTGCTTCTAATTCATTTGCAATTGTCCCGCTAACTTCACCGACCCTTTCGTTATTTCCCGATGATCCTTACATGAAAGCTTTACAAAGACGTTCTATACTGATAATTCACCAATCCCTGTCTCCAATTATATTCCTCCTAAAAACACAAAGTAATTTTTTCTTCCAGAAGGACTCTTTCACACCAACAAAATCATCGTTATTCTACCCCGTTCCAACCTCAAACTTTTGAGATTGGCGAAACCTCTCAAAAGTCAACTATCGAGCGACATGAGGAGCAAATCCTGGATATCTTAAATAGCCTAGATGCAATCCTCATCGAATGTATCGAGCATATTGAAAATGGAATCAAAGGCCTCAGAAAAGGAACTGTAATTATTCAACGAGATTTTGATGCTCTAGAAGCCGAACTTCAGTAAGCTCATACTCAGATTTACAAAACTCAGAGGAAGCAAATAGGATGCAACATAAATTTCTTTAGCCGCTAACTAGGATGTTGGAATTAGGGAGAAGTCATCAACGAACATGGAAAATATCATCACCAGCAGACATAGAAAATCTCTTGTAAGTTACAAGCTGCTTTTTCTTCAATTTCAGATGATTTACAGTTCAAAATTCAACATTATTATAGTGGATTGTTGATTCGGATTACAAGATTCAGGAATTTATGAGCAATTTTGTGTGAAAGTTATGATTGGTTTGATAAGATTTAAAGTTTTTTTATAAACGGCGTCGTGATTTGGTGTGGTGACCGAAACGATGCTATCTATGCCGGAACGATGGCGGTGTGGTGGTGGTCAAAGGTATGACCGAGTTGGTAGGAGAAGAAGCTACTGGTGTGTTTTTTTAATCGTGTTTTGTTTATGCAAATGAGGGGACAGTAATGTATCCCTTGTTTGTTTGTGTGTTTTTTATTTTTTACCCTAAAGTTTGATACTTTTGCAAAATCTACCCTATAACTTTGTTTTCTTGGTTTTCTATCGATATAAGGTTTCACTAGAACCCATCCCTATATATATATACATATATATATATATATATATATATATATATATATAGGGAGGTTAAAATAAAAAGATTTTTTATCATACAAAGAATAAGAAGGATTTTGGACCCTTGATTTAAAATCAATGGTGTAGATTAACTATCATCTTAATCAAGTCTGGAAGGACAAAATAGTATTTTCATAAAAATATAAAATTTCTATAACAACCTGATAAACAAATCATTCTACGAATCTAAATATTTCTCTCTCTCTCAACAAACTAATACACACTCTCTCTCTCTTAATAGATATGGAAACCCTATAATAATAAAAAAACAATGTAAAATCATCAATCGATCATTCCAAAAACTCTACAACCTTCAATCGATCATTTTAAAGCACACGAATCTCATGCATCATTAAAAAAAGTGGATTAAAACAACGATTTAAAGCACTGTAAAGCTTCAATCGATCATTTTATTGATCAAAATGGCGTTTAAAAGCATTTGTAAGTAAACTAAACCTAATTTTGTTCTTATTATTACTTTATTGATGAAAATGCCCAAATTTTATGCATTGTTTTTGAACAAATTTGCAAAAAAAAAGAAGAGGAAAGAGAGTATCAATTACTATCTCCATGTCAGATGATGAAGAACAACAAATGAATAAGCGGGCGAGAAAGCTACACGATCGTCCCTATAAAACTGCTAAATCTAAAGGTAATGATGTAATTAAATGTAAAATTGCTTTGTTAGTAACAATTTTGCTATAAAAATGTGTAACAAATTTGATTGAATCTGTTTTGTGCATTAATTAAGAGCTAAATGTGCATAGGTTCTTATAATGTTGGTCTGGAATGTGACATGTTTGTGTAATCGTTATTTGTTTGAGTTTACATTGATTTGTGCATCAAACGCCAGCTAAATGCCATAAGTTTTCACAGGAAGTTAGTTAAAGTCATAAGTGCATGGAATCAGTTTGGTCTCGGCTAAAATTTACCTGTTTTTGTGCATTAAAAATGAGCTAAAAGCGCATTAGTTTTTATAGGAAGTTAGGCAAAGTGATAAGTGCATGAAATCAACATGTTTTGAGCTAAAACTTACACGTATTTGTGCATTATAAAGGGTTAAACGAGCATTTGTTTTCAAATGAAGTTACGCAAAGTGATAGGCGTTCGAAATCAGGATGTTATTGGATAAAACTTAAATGTTTATGTGCATCAAAATGGGCTAAATGAGCATTAGTTGTCATATGAATTTAGACAAAGTGATAATCGAGTACTTGTCATATTTGGAACATCAAAGTTGGAAGTCGATAAAGAAGGCAGTTTGTGAAAGGATTCAAATGAGTTGGTGAACAGAAAATAATAATATAGATTGTGGTATCTTTATGATGCGCCATATGGATACATATATGGGATATGCGAAGATTTGGAAATGTGGATTTAAAAATGAGGGAAGGGAACAGAAAAACAGATTTATGACTTAAGGAAGAAGTATCTGTCAAAGATCCTAAAATCATATTTAAACTGCAAAAGACTGTTTTGCTGAATGAATTGGATCAATTTCGCTCACTACCATATGAAGAGAAAGTAAAGTTCTTGAAGGACAGGATTGTGCGTATCCAAAACCGTGTTAAAAAAATTGTCTTAGTTTTATTTTGCTTTGTTTAGAAATAAAATGCTTAAAACTGTTTTGAAGAATGATGTATGTGGAATCCATTAGTTATCTGATATGTATGGAATTCTTATCATAATGATCTGTATAATGACGGGTATGCGATATTGCATTTGGAAATGGGATCACTGATGGTATTAAATACAATTTTATATATCTTTTTTGTAAATTTTTTAGTTTTGCATTCATTTTATTAAAAATAGTTGTTTTGTGCATGAAAATCAAGCTAAATGTGCATTGGTTTTCATATGATACTAAAAGTGTTTTGTTTTCTCTGATTCGCGTGGGGTGTTCAGAATTAATTTGTATTGTGCATGAAAATCAAGATAATTGTGCATCAGGTTTCTTAAGATGCCGTAAAAATTTTATGTCTCTATGATAGGCTGTAAGTGTTTACAAAAAAGTAGAGTAAGTTTACACACACACGGTAGATATTGAAAAACTAAAAATTCCATACCAAAGCCCAATCATATTTGAGGGTTACTCAGGTTCGGGTCAACTCGGGTCGGGTCAATTCGAGTTCAAGACAACACCGAATATGAGTAAAATATATATATATATATATATAATTTATAAGATTTATTTTAAATATACATTTATAAGATTTATTTAAAAAAATACCTAAATAAGCTGTTTTGTGCATGAAAATCAACTAAATGTGCATTGTTTTTCATATGATAACAAAAGTGTTTTGTTTGTCTAAGAGGGCTTAGGTCTTTAAAATAAATATGTTTTGTGCATGACATTACATATAAACATGATGTTAAAAGTGTTGTTTTCCTCTGATTGGCCTGGGGTGTTCAGAATAAATTTGTTTTGTGCATGAAAATCAAGATAATTGTGCATCAGTTTTCTTACGATGTAAAAGTTTTATTTTTCTATGATAGGCCGGAGGTGTTTACAAAAAAGCAGAGTAAGTTTACACACACGGTAGATATTGAAAAACTAAAAAATTCCTCACCAAAAGCTGATCATATTTGAATTCGTGTTGCTCAGGTTCGGGTCAACTCGGGCCGGGTTAATTCGGGTCAGGTCAACTCGGGTCGAGTAAATTCAAGTTCGGGACAACATCAAATATGAGTAAAATGTAAAAAAAATATACTTGTTTTTTACTCTTTTAAATGGAAAATTTATAAAATTTATTTTTAAAAAATAAAAATTACTAAATAAGCTATTTTGTGCATGAAAATCAAGGAAAATGTGCATTGGTTTTCATATGATATTATAAGTGTGTTGTTTCTCTGATAGGCCTGAGGTATTTAAAATAAATTATGTTTTGTGCATGAAAATTACAAATAAATATGACGTTAAAAGTGTTATGCTTTCTCTAATTGGCCCGGGTGTTCAGAATAAATCTGTTTTGTGCATTAAAATCAAAATAATTGTGCATCAGTTTTATTACTTGTCACCAATATCTAATTACTCAGTTTCATCAAATTCCAGATAATGTAAAATAAAACTTCTTACCAAACTGTGATATTTTGACAAAAGGACATGTGAGTAAAGTAGTTTTTGATACATTATATTGTTCAATTTGTTTTCAGATATACCACTAATACTATAAAAAAATTCAAAAAAAAAAGAATTTGTAATATCAACAATGACAACAAAAGATAATACTGTACAAATAGTTTTGTGAAAAAGAAAACTAAGCACTAGGCATGTTACTTTTTTGTTGTAGTCTTCTTTGGATTTGGGCAGTTTCGAGAGTCATGATATGCATCTAGCTCACCACAATGGTTACATTTTCTTCCTTTTTTCGCACCATTAGTCATTGCACGCTATTTACTAGGGATTATCCTTGAGTTAGATTGATCTCCTTTGTTCTTACTTTGAAGTGGATTGCGAATTTTGACTTTAGATGGTTTTAAAACTCCTAACGCAGATGATATCACTTTAAGATCAGACATTGAGCGCTGATTTGGCAAATCAGTATCAACTTTTGACTTTATATCCTGTATACGGTCTCGAAACTTTGCTAGCTCTTCAATGTTTGAAGCCAGTTTGTCGATGCAATATTCGACATAACCAATAATATCTTTGACAGTTTCATCTCGTATACTTCCGTCACTGAACTTGTTTCTTCCATCAAATACAGTTCGTTTTTCTCGTGTAACTACATCTCTTGTCCAACGTATTGACACATACCTTTTTGGAAACTCACTAACACCACAAATCCTTAATGCATAAAAACTATGTCGACATAGCAAACCATACCTCTCAAACCGCTTACAAGAACACGACAACGTTACATAAGAAGGAGTGAAAAGAACCTGAAAGTGAGAAAATACATAAACATATAAAACTGAATATTACTTTATGTCAACGATATTCAAATATTTGAATAAGCATTATGTGTTAAATGAAAAATAAATTCAACTAGAATATTACCTCAAATAACCCTAGAGAACTCACTTCTGGTCCTATCTCCTTTATGCAGAACTTGTGCGTACCATCTATCATCATCAGACTCATCGACATGCAATGATGCACAAATCTCTTCTTGAATATCATAAAAGATGGTCCTAGTGTAGATTTCACGTGCCTCATTTTCAAGGACATAGTCTGTTAACAACTCAGGTGTGGTATATCGAGTTTTGTGATGATTTGTTCGATGAGTATATCTCTGTATGTCCATTGCAGTGTCAAAGTGGCTGACAAATTCAACAAGAGTTAGTGTCGTACTAGTCAACTAACCAAAGAAGTGATTTTCGCTCTCATACCAAGATGTTGTACGTATTAAACAAGACATTGGCTGGTCCCTATAGTAAGCTGGTATCCAATTAAACCACAGTTCAAACATATTTGACAACCAGTTATTGGATTGAAGCTCGAAATCATTGATTATCGAATCCCGTTCTCATTCAAACTCAGATGGCTCAATGGTATCATATAACAACCCATAATTTTCATAAATGTAAATATCCATCTATTAAGTTATATGATGTACAATCTATCAATTATATATGAACTCACCTTTTTCAGGGAAATTTTTCGCTTTATTACATTACTTACTTTGCCAATATCTCGATGTATAACATTTCTTGCATAACTAAAGTTAACGGGCTCAGGCAACCTACATATGGCAATCCTATCTTCATATATGTCAAGCAATCATCATAATATATCAAGTCAATATCATAATATCATTTTTACAAAGTACATTATTTCTATAATGTACCATTCGCAACGTTATATCAAAACGGGCTTTAAACCGTTATCGTATGCCTTTAAACCCTAATTCCATGAAGGGTTAACATCTAAAGTGAATGCACAAGCTACTAAAGCATATGTACAAGTAATATAACATCTCATTTGAAATATAAAATCTCTTCAAATCAAAGTACAAGTCCTTAAAAGCTCAATATACAAGTCATTAAGTATGATCTCCAAAATAGCCGTTTTACCTCCGTTTTCATTCTAATCTCTTCACCACCACTTGTGTACAAGCTACTACACTCAATATACAATGTGTAAACCCTAATTATTCTATTCATAAACTTTCATACATCTTTTTACACTCAAAACCCTAATTCAAAACCCTAAACCCTAAAACCGAGCTAGTTTCTAAACCATAACCCGTTTCTTGGTTTTTATCCGTTTTAAACCTAAACCATTAATCAAATAAGTTGTAAATACTTAATTTACAATATTACAAATCCTATTTCATCATTATAACATCATTATACATGAATTAAATCCTAGAAACCCTAAAACAAAACCCTAATCTAGTTCTAACCCTAAAACCTAAAACTAGGCCCTAGTTCAGAATCGGATCAGTCTATAAAACATAGGATCTGGGCAAATCAATAGGTTCTGGGTATTAAGTGAAAACACTAGGTTGTAGCCCTATGTCTTGTGATCATTTTGCCAAGTAGTTTTTGATACATGATATTGTTCAATTTGTTTTCAAATATACCACTAATACTATGAAAAATTCAAAAAAAAATCTGTAATATCAACAATGACAACAAAAAAAATGATACTAGCAATATAGTTTTTTGTGAGAAAAAGAAAACTAAGCACCAGGCATGTTACTATTTTGTTGTAGTCTTCTATTGGTGGATATGGGGCAGTTTCGAGAAGTCATGATCTGGCATCAGCTCTCCACAATGGTTACATTTTCTTCCTTTTTTCGCACCATCAGTCATTGCACGCTCTTTACTAGGTATTATCCTTGAGTTAGATCGATCTCCTTTGTTCTTACTTTGAAGTGGATTGCGAATTTTGACTTTAGATGGTTTTGAAACTCCTAACGCAGATGATATCACTTCAAGATCAGACATTGAGCGCTGATTGGCAAATTCAGTAACAACTATGACTTTATAATCCTGTTATACGGTCCATGAAAACCTTTTGCTAGCTCTTCAATGTTTGAAGCCAGTTTGTCGATGCAATATTCGACAGAACCAATAATATCCTTGACAATTTCATCTCGTATACTTCCATCACTGAACTTGTTTCTTCCATCAAATACAGTTCGTTTTTCTCGTGTAACTGCATCTCTTGTCCAACGTCTTGACACATACCTTTTTGGAAACTCACTAACACCACAAATCTTAGTGCATAAAAACTATGTCGACACAGCAAACCATACCTCTCAAACCGCTTACAAGAACACGACAACGTTACATCAGAAGGAGTGAAAAGAACCTGAAAGTGAGAAAAGACATAAACATATAAAACTGAATATTACTTTATGTCAACGTTATTCGAATATGTAAATAAGCATTATGTGTTAAATGAAAAATAAATTCAACTAGAGTAATACCTCAAATAACCCTAGAGAACTGACTTCTGGTCCTATCTCCTTTATGCAGAATTTGTGCGTACCATCTATCGTCATCAGACTCATCGACATGCAATCAGTGATGGATGCACAAATCTCTTCTTGAATATCATAAAAGATAGTCCTAGTGTAGATTTCACGCGCCTCCTTTTCAAGAACATAGTCTGTTAACAACTCAGGTGTGGTATATCGAGTTTTGTGTTGATTTGTTCGATGAGTATATCTCTGTATGTCCATTGCAGTGTCAAAGTGGCTGACAAATTCAACAAGAGTTAGTGTCGTACTAGTCAACTGACCAAAGAAGTGATTTTCGCTCTCAGACCAAGATGTTGTGCGCATTAAACCAGACATTGGCTGGTCCCTATAGTAAGCTGGTATCCAATTAAACCTCAGTTCAAACATATCTGACAACCAGTTATTGGATTGAAGCTCAAAATCATTGATTATCGAATGCGCTGCTATATGTAAAAATGGGGGTGTTACATATCAGTCCATACAATATCACATATACGTTTTTTGAACGCCTTGTTTTGACAAAGCACTGGTCCTACCTGTTATAATGCTCATAAGTGTAAATAAATTATACATAAAATATTAATGCACAAAAAAAATGTAAAGTCGTTGTTGTGTTTTTACTCACACCATCAATGAAAACACAACAGCATCGATAAACTTAACTCAAGATACGCTGCAAGCTATTCTGATCCTACCCATGTCATGTAAATCTAGAGTATAAGTTAGTCACTAGAGTCTCATTGCGTATCTTTTATCAGTTAGTTGGCCAAACAAAAAAATAACTAAAAGCCAGAAGGTACAAATGCACTGTTGGATTATTTTGTAATGATACTTAACAAGCTAATTATCAACACATTACAAAACTCTTCTGGTTTAATCCATTCTCCAACCTATCCTCAGTTCATATATCTTTAGATTCATAATTCCTAAACTGGACAACGCAAAGTTATTTGATGACCAAAACACAGAATTGCATATCTTTAGAGCTTTGAACTTAACAAATCCTCATGTGCTCATTTCCTAACAAAATAAGCCAATACGCCATTCAAAAGTGTTGATCTCTTTTTCTAAAAACTTAACAATCCAATTACCACATAGCATATGCAAACCCGAACACCCTCTAAACAAAATCTTACATGGTCTATGATTGGCAAAACTAGTGTAGCTGCAAGCAGTATCTAGATATTTGTTTTATAAATAGTTACGCCACCAAATGGCCTAATGGTAAGCCAACTAACATGCGCACATGACCCAAAAGGTACATATGCAAGGGTGGTCAGGGAAAGGTCACGGGTAAGCCCTGGGTAGGAAGCCTAAACAGGAAAACCTCATTTGTTTATAATGAAGCAAAAGCTAAAAGTTCTTTCCTAACAATTTGCTTGGGAATTCCTCTTTACCCCCCCTCCCCCTTCCTAAAAAAAAGTTCTTTCCCAAACAGGCATCATAGTTAATCACTAATGGTTATATTAATGCAGAAAACACTTCTTGATTTAACATTAAGAGTGCTATCATAGTTAATCACTAATGGTTATAGTAATGCATAAAACAATGTACAAACCTTAGTTGATAACTTTTCCATGATGTGCCACATACAAAATCGATGTCTTGAATTGCAGAACTCCTTTTCGACAGCTATCTTCATTGCTAGATCCTGATCAGTAACCACAACCATAGGTTCACGACCAAAGGCCTTCTTAAAAGCCCTTAACAACCAATCATACGATTCTGCTGTCTCATTTGATAGCAAGGCGGCAGCAAGAGTTACACAATGATGATGGTTATCTATTCCAGTAAATGGAACAAAAACCATCTTGTACCTACAAAAACAATCTTGCATATAAATTACATTGTTTTTTAGATTAATATTGTTTATATATGTGATTCAAAATTTACTCAGCAAATAAAAACAACATAAAAACTAACTTGTTAGAGCGAAACGTTGCATCAAATGAGATAACATCACCAAAAGAAAGATAATTATGCTTTGCAACCTCGTCTGCCCAGAATAAGCCAAAAATATTTCCATCGTCATTGGTGAAATAGTCGCATGAAAATCCGTTTATATACTCCTGCTTATTCATTAATAGTTCAACAACCATTTCCGCATCATATTCCCCAATGAACAAATTGATACCCCGTCTAAAGTTCTTACATTCAACTGATGTTGCACCAACTTCATCAAAACCGCCAAACAACTCTTTCATCATCTTGAAAGCTTTCATCTGACCAATATTATTATTTGAAACCTGGAATAAAAGTTGCTTTTTTTGAAAAAGTCAATTTCCGTGAAAACTTTAAGAGTGAGATATCATCCTCATCCACAAACGGGTGATTATGCTCTTCCTCAAAACTACAAACTACATACTTATTCTCATCTGTAATATCTAAAATTACACGGGCTAAACATCCACAGCGACATGAAGGTCTTTTTTGTTTTCGCTTTGCCTTCTTAATTTCCAGCTTTTCAAAATCATCAACCAATGTGTCCATAAGTGCAATCGGCTTAAATCCTTCTCTACTAAAAACAAAATACTTTTGCTTCACTTTACCATCTTTTCTCTTATATTCAGTAGATTTTCGAGCTTCAAAACCACTAAGCTTCGCGTATGTTTTGTAGAAATGTAAAGCATCCTCTAATGTGTTAAACAATTTACCCTTCAATGGTTTCACGGAATCTGAAACATCTGGTTTGTAAAACTTTACCCCATCATCTCTCAAACGAACAATACCT
The DNA here is from genome assembly GCA_026074375.1 of Tanacetum coccineum. Classification (NCBI taxonomy): domain Eukaryota; kingdom Viridiplantae; phylum Streptophyta; class Magnoliopsida; order Asterales; family Asteraceae; genus Tanacetum; species Tanacetum coccineum. The sequence continues at coordinate 32,052 of BQNB010016706.1, read as the reverse complement.
AATGTTTTGACCATTTGTTGTTGATCAACATCTATAGTTTGTGCATCAGGTTCTACTACAGTTGCATCAGACGTAACGGCTATGAACAAAATAAAAATAGATTACGGTAACACTAATAACACAGATATATAATAACACTAGTTTGTGCATCAGATTCTACTAATAACAAAAATTACACTAATAACTTAAATTTATGATACACCAATACATGTTATTTGTGCATCAAAAATAAAAAATAATTTTTTTTTGATCAATTCACACTAATAACTCAAGCTTACATGCTGAGTATATAATAATAATTTGTGCATCAATTTACAATAACAACACTAATGTTGCTCAACTTTCATCACTAATCCATAATTTCAGCAAATTACACAAAAAACACTAATCTTGCTGAAAATTCACCACAAAATACATAATTGCATCAAATTACAGTAAAAAAATAATCTAATTTACCCTAATTTACATATCAAATAAAAAATAACACAAATTTATTATCACATACACTAAATTAGAACAAATTTATCTGATGTCGAATAAAAATCGATTTTAACCAAAAAAATACATACCTTGATTATCACCATTATTAATTGGTAACTGCATTGAGCTTAAAATCGACAATGCACAATCCATTGATTTTAACCCGATTGGTGTTACAAGCCCTAATTCGATCGAATATTGGGGAACGGATTGAAGATTAGCGTGACATGGATTAAAGATTTTGTGAAAAATCCCCTTTTTTTATCCGAAAATCCATTGATTTTTGAATGATATGTGTGTGTTTATGTGTGTGTTTACGGGGGAAGAAGATGGTTTTTATATAACAAGTAACTGATTATTTGTTTTTATAAAAGTTAGTTAGAAGAGTATTTGGGAAATTACTTACCCTCTAATAGTTAGTTAAGATGATAGTTAATCTACACTGTTGATTTTAAATCAAGGGTCAAAAATCCTTCTTATTTTTTTATGATAAAAAGTCTTTTTATTTGATCTCAACTATATATATATATATATATATAGGAATGAGATCGTGAGAAAACCTAATCTCGGTGGAAAACCCAGAAAAATCAAACAGATGCCTTAAAAATACTAAACAGATGCCCTAACTGTGCGGCAACTCTTCTCGAAAAAATTAGGGCATCTGTTTAGTTTTTTTAGTGCATTTGTTTGGTTTTTTAGGTTTTCCAGCAAAATATGATTTTCTTTAGAACTCATCCCTATATATATATATATATATATATATATATTCTAATGTGTTATACAATTTACCCTTCAATGGTTAAACATCCGGTTTGTAAAACTTTACCCCATCATCTGTCAAACGAACAATACCTAATGTTTTGATCATTTGTTGTTGATCAACATCTATAGTTTGTGCATCAGGTTCTACTACAGTTGCATCAGATGTAACAGCTATGAACAAAAAAAAATCACACAGATATAGAATAACACAAGTTTGTGCATCAGATTCTACTAATAAAAAAAATTATACTAATAACTAAAATTAATGATACACCAATACATGTTATTTGTGCATCAAAAATAAATATTTTTTTGATCAAGTCACACTAATAATTCAAGCTTACATGTTGAGTATATAATACTAATTTGTGCATCAATCTACAATAACAACACTAATGTTTCTCAACTTTCATCACCAATCCATAATTTAAACAAATTACACAAAAAACACTAATCTTGCTGAAAATTCACCACAAAATACATAATTGCATCAAATTACACTAAAAAAACAAATTTACCCTAATTTACATATCAAATAAAAAAATAACACAAATTTATTATCACATACACTAAATTAGAACAACAAAGCTTTATCTGATGTCGAACCGAAATCGATTTTAACGAAAAAAATACATACCTTGATTGTTACCATTATTAATTGGTAACTATATTGAGCTTAAAATCGACGATGAACAATCCATTGATTTTAACCCGATTGGTGTTACAAACCCTAATTCGATCGAATATTGGGGAACGGATTGAAGATTAGCGTGACATGGATTAAAGATTTTGTGAAAAATCCCCTTTTTAATGCGAAAATCCATTGATTTTTGAGTGATATGTGTGTGTTTATGTGTGGTTTACGAGGGAAGAAGATGGGTTTTTTAAAATCAAGTAACTAATTTTTTAATAATGTTAATTAATATATTTGTTTAAAAAAGTTAGTTAGAAGAGTATTTGGGAAATTACTTACCCTCTAATAGTTAGTTAAGATGATAGTTAATCTACACTGTTGATTTTAAATCCAGGGTCAAAAATCCTTCTTATTTTTTTTATGATAAAAAGTCTATTTATTTGGTCTCAACTATATATAAATATCTATAATATATATATGTAGCTAACTATGAGTGGATAAATATGATTTAGTGACTAGACGCCACCTCAATGATGACATGGACACATTGATGACATGGACACATTGATGACATGGACACACATTTAGAATTTTTGAATTTTTTTGATAATTTTTTTTGATATACTTCATAATTAAATTTTGAAGATATACTCCCTAATTAGATTTTATATACATCCAAATTCATAGATAAGTGCCCTAATACCGGTTAAATGAACTTACATGTTATTGAATCAGATTGATTGATTAATTATCAAATGAGTTGCAAACGTTTATTTTATTTTTTTAGAGAAGGATTCACATGGCCATGACGTAAGTTTTTGGTAATCAAATGAAAGGATAAACACAAATAACAGTATAATTCTTTACAATTTAATATCTTGGTATAATATGTTTTGAGCATGCAATAGGATATGTGACACTAAGAAAATAAAAAGACAAATATTCGTGAGAAGTATAAAAAGAAAATTTTTTTAAAAAAAGTTCTCTAAAAATTCCAAAAAAATTCCATAAATCAGGTATGTGGTGCAATAAAACTTTTTGTAAAACAAGTTTTTTCTAATTTTGAGTTTATTAATACGATTTTTTGAAAGCGCAAAAAAAGAAATTTTGATGCACAAAAAAATTTTGATGCACAAATATTCCGACTTGAAATAGTTTGATGCGCAATAAATTTTGATGCATTAGGTGCTAAAAAGATCTCAAATAAATACCTTTAAAGTGACGTTATATCAGAATTATGTTCTTTGTTATTGCAAGTTCCTTTCAAATTCCTCAATCTGAAACAACAGCAAAGACAAACCAACCTTTATTTCTCATCTAATGCAATAACGACATGGATAAACATTAAAGTTTTATTTAGAGTTACTTGTTCATCACCTTAAATAATGCAATAACGACATGGATAAACATTCAAGTTTTATTTAGACTTACGTGTTCATCAGCTTGTTTTAGCTCAACTGTAGTATATGGGACAATTTTCTCAATATTAGGTGTGCATAAACTTGCTGTTCCATCATCAATTTATAACGCTTTCTAGTTTCGTATTGAAGCAATATCTTTGCTCAATCAATGCAAACAATAGTTTCGTATTATTCCAGAAACATAAATTATGTCTATTGCATTAATAGATCATGCAAGCGATAGTTTCATAGAATTTTTTTACCATAGATCGGAAACCAAGTGTGTAGACAGAAACATGATATTCCATCATAATACGACCACAAATATCCATGTTTCTCGTTTACAGATAAGAATATAATAAAGCAGCACTTCCATTTTTACAGTTAAGAGTAGTTTGGTTTTTAATTTAAATTAGCGGTTCACTAACTGAGGCCGAATACATTTTCAGGGCGACACATCATATGATTAAGGTGTCTATTAACATGTTGTAATTCGGCTCCATAAGGTGTTAGGCCGAATAAAATAGCAAACATTCCCCGTCTCCCAAACAAACAAATCATCCTAACTGGTGAGTGTGTTAAACATCATCTAAACATTATTCCTTTAAGAGTAGAATAATATTTTAGCGCAACAATATCTGTAATATTGCGCTTAATCCACCCATTTCACTACCTCTAAAAAAGATTGGTCACGCTATAGTTAAATGTTTGAGACATTAGATAGTTACCTTGTTATTATACAAACGTTCCGTGGATAGCTAGTAGCTGATCATAGTACCCTTAACAATGATTCTCGAGCGAGGTGAGTTGGCTCGGCTGGACGAACCTGTTTATGTGTATCATTTGTCTATTAAGGCAACATATATAATGTAAGTAAAGTTATATTGTCACACACATGTTTGATTCTTATATGGAGATCTTTAATGAGCTTGTAGAAGCAATTCTAGTCTATGTTTGTTAACGATTTATCATTATCCAAACACCAAAAATACCATGTAATTTTACTTTGAAAGTGATGTAACCCTCATTCCTAGATAAGCAATTACTTGGAACTAAATGGAAATTTCTTTAAACTAAATGCAGCTATGAATTGCTGACCTGCACCCATAACTGTTCTAAAAGGAGGAAGAATTTGTTGGCTCGTATATCTAAAAATATATGTTTATTAACACAATTGCTTAAAAAAGTATCTGTATTCGGGTATTTAAAAATTTGATGATTATTTATTAAAAAGTTAGGTAAATTACAAATAGGGTAAATTACACCGTTAGTCCGTAGATAACGACGGTCGATATCGTTAATCTTTAAAGTCGATTTTTGTTACCCGTTTGGTCCCTTGAGCCCCGTTATACGTAACTGCCGTTAGTTTGACTTTTTGACCATGGGCGTTTTAGTAATTTCATATATTTCGTATTTTCACGTATTTTACTGTTGGGTTTTTTGTTGTTTTCCACTTGCACCATTAGTCACAGAATTGTTTTTTTTAAATCTTTTTTCAGTTATACCATTACTTTTTACATCTCTTTCACAACATAAACATTTTATCTTTTTATCTATCTAATCTTACAATATGGCATCACACATATGCACACAACCAATCTCATGAACAAACCCTTAAGATATGTCGTCATCATTGAGTCACGACGGTGGTGGTTATGGTTGACTTGCTGATGGCAGTGATGGTAACAACTAGAGGTGGCAAATCTTGCCCACATTGTAATTCATGAGCGCTTTTTGGCACATTTTTTAAAGTGATGGGGATTTTTTGCACATCAATTATTATTATTGATGGGCTCTTATTGACACTTGTAAAAAACACTCTTATTGTCACTTGTAAAAACCTATATGGGCTACTTGGCGCATCTTTTTTATTTAATAGTTATTTTCTTGCCTGTCACTTTTTCTAGCTTTCAAATACGTATTATTATTTTTGATTTATACGTTTTTTACGCTTTCGCACGTTTGCGATCGTTTTCGTCCGTTTTTTTACGTTTTCGTCTGTTTTGTACGTTTTCGTCATTTATTTTACGTTTTCGTCTGTTTTTTTACGTTTTAAGGTATGATATAACATTGGAGGGATTTTGTCTAATCCGTTCCTAAGACCCGGTTGATGAAGGATCCCCCACCCCCCCCACCCCCCCCCCCACCCACCACCCCCCCAGAAAAAGTGTGGAAAAGGGAAAAACAACCCCCCAGGGATGAAGGACCTAAAATAAAAAAAAAAAAAAAAAAAAAAAAACCAACATGTGTAAATGTAAGGTATGAATATAACAGGGAGGGAATTTGTCTTCCGACGAAGACCGGGTGATGAAGGAATCCAGGCAAATTGCAAACCGGACCACCTATAAAAAATACATGTTAATTAAATGGTGGGTAATATAGTAATTTAAATGGAGAAACGCTAGTTGAGATGTCAAATGCTTAATGAAGGAGCATTTCAAAATGGAGCATTTTGACCAAACAAAACCGCTAAATGCTTGTTGCCAAACAAGCTTTAAAAATTAAATGTTAACCGCTTGACGCTAAATGCCCCTAAATGCTACAAAATGTTTGATGCCAAACACAACCTTGATTGGATTTGAGTTAAAAGTGGGGCACCTTGTATTGATGTTATGCTACTCATTTCTAATTCTGCCATTGATCTCAATAAATTATTTCATTTTTAATGGTACCAAAATGATGTCTAGTACTAGTAAATGTTGGATGAAATTTGTTGACATCTTTACATGGAATAGTACAAAGATATTTCATCATTATTATTTATCAAAAAAGATTGAGAAAACATGGTGGAGGAAGCTTTTGATCTTATGGTTTGCATTTGGTATTATTTTAGCTTTATGGTTCTTTTGGTATTTAAGATCTCAAGCTTTGGAAAAGAGACAAGAAATATTAGCAAATACGTGTGATGAAAGAGCTAGAATGTTGCAAGATCAGTTTAATGTTAGTTTGAATCATGAGCAAGCTATGTCTATTTTGATCTCAATTTTTTTTTTTATAACTAGAGTTTCGACTCGACATTGCGAGCTGACTAATTCCACGACGACTATTTTTTGAATAGCCTAGAGCCGACACAGGTGACTCAACTTTTCATCACGGGAAGAACCCTTTTGCTATTGATCCAAGTAGTTTTTTAGTATAAAAATTCATACTTTATGTGATCTTTGATTTGGGTTGTTTGAGTTGCTCAATCTTGTTACACCTTTTTGTTTTTTTGGGATTTTTGAGATTTGTTTGTATAATAATTGTAACTTTATGTGATTTTTGATTGATTTTGTGGTTAATTTGATATGTGATGACATGAAGCACTTATAAAACTTTATAAATTTTAACCATAGTGGATGCCCTAAAAACAATGCACTAACAAATGATATTAAATGACATTCCTTTTATACAATACATTATCATCATTATCCTATATATAAAAGTACGTTTAAAATTTTGTTCTTTTTGTATATGGGTTTTCCAAGATGTGTTAATGGGCTTTATATCGGGCTAAAGCCCAGTCTTTGGACCTGTCTATTCTAGAGTAGCTTATAAAAACTATTTACAAGATATGTTGACTCGGTTGCTCATAAACAGTTTAGTCTGGTAACTGGTAACATTGAATATAAAACAATATGAATGGATTTTTAAGGAAAAAAACATATGCGTCAACTATAAATCAGCTTCGTCGTAACGCGCAAATATCTTCCCACTCGTTAGTTCATTTATAAAAAGTTACGGATCCTCTTCAAAGTACGACGACCTGTAACACGTTTGGTCTATTTTTTTAACGCCGTTAGTTTGATCAGTTATTGACTGTTAAAGTTATGGGTATTTTTGTCTTTCGTAAATTTTATTCAATAAAAAAATAAAGTCTCATGTCATAGGAATTAACGCGAAAAAATGGTGTCCGCGCGTTGCGGCGGAGTTATTTTTGTTTGCTTGTCGAAGATAATTGAAAGTTGAATCATCGAGCATTACTAAATGAGGATGTACTCAAGTCGTGCTGAAATTCTTGGCAAACGTTAAGACGCCAACTTAACAAAAAAAATGTTAAGCTCGTTTTGTTCGTAATTCATATGTCTTTTTGCCGGTATATTTTTTATTTAAAAAAGCGCTATATAGATGTTAGATATTTGATAAATAAAATTTGTTATATAAAAAAGTTATAGTAACATTTTTTGCAAATAACTTTTTGGGTTGGGCCGCGGCGTTTTTGGGCTAACAAAGAAAGTTTTAATGAATTTGTTGTAGGGGTGTTAATCGGTTTGGTTATCGGGTTGTTCGGTTAATTTTTTTTTGGGTCAAATCGAAAACCAAACCGAACTAGAATTCAATCAAACCGAACTATAATTCAACTAAACAGAACCGAAAACTGAATTTGAATTTAGTTCCGTTTTCGGGTTGACCCGAATAACTTGAATTACACCATTTATTTAAAAATAATAATTACATAGATATTTAGTAAAAAAAACATTTCATGCATAAAAAGTGTTTTTTTATAAGGATAAAATTTTAATGGTCTTTTTATATGAATTCAGTTTTAGTTTCAGTTTTTGGTTCAGATTGCCAAACTCATATCCAACCCGTAAACCGATTTGTAGTTCGGTTCGGTTTTGGCAAATTCGGATAGGTTGTTTTCAGTTTGGTTTGGTTTTCGATTTATTCGGTTTTTCTGCTCACCGCTAAATTTTGTTGCTTATCTCTTCAAACACGAACATAAAAGCTGGCTAGTAAGTTTCAATACAATATTTTTATTGTTCTAACTTCTAAGTAGTTAAGCACATATAAAAGGTCTAAACATGTCTCAAAACATGCTTCGTGCCGTATGTGTCATCTTGCGGCTCGCCTTTGCATTTTCGTTGTTGTGGTTGTCTTCGACCTTCGTAGGAGATCATCAGGGATGTCAGTACAGCCGAGGTTGAAAGAAACCACAACAATGCGATGGATAGCTTAGTCAGGAGACGATTGGCACACACACTACTACACAAACTGCTTATTCCTACGGTTAAATCCGTGGGAAGTCCCGTGTGTAGTGTTCCTTTCCCATAAATTTCACACGGAAAATTTCCAATTGTAAAATCCTTGTGGCTATATATTTTGCCATTGATTTTCCCACGGAAGCGTTGACTATTTCCTACGAATATTATTGTGGGCAATCTGGGGGTTGACTTACCCACACATTTTTCAGAAATATTTTCCACGGACTTCAAACAGTTTCTTGGCCTTAATTCTGTAAGAATAGTTTTCCTACACATGAACCTCCCAAATTCATAAAGTTAGTTACATAGTAAAAGAAGGTTCTAGTTGTTGTGCATTTTGTTTGTAAGTTAGCTTTACTTGTTGTAATGTGTCGTGTTATATCATTTTGGTGTCATTTGTGCTTGTTACTTGCTTTCCATCCAATTTTCTGCTCACCACGAGACTTTTTTTGGCATGGTTTATAAAAGCAAATTGCCAACATTAAGACTATTGAAATAAAGTACGACACCATATGATTAAAGCCACATTACATACAATATATCATTGTCTGGTCACTTTTCTTTTAGGCTCATTTTACCCTTGCACTCGTTTTACGATGTTATTTTAGCGACTTGAATCTCACTGGATAATTATTAAGTTGGCTGAGTGTGTAGCATAAGCTTGTATTTTTATTTGATTGATGCACGCTCGGGTGAGTTTTATGGGAATATCAAACTCATAAACAGTTAGTGACTTGGTCATGATAGTTCAAATATATCCGATAATGCTACAGATGCAGTTTAATTCTTTCATCAAAAAGTTGTTTGACTCAACATTTTATTCGTGTGTAAAGAGGTGTACATGCAATTTGGGGTGACAATGGAAGCGAGGGTTAACGAGGTGAGGCAGCGAACAACTGACTCAAAAAAGGCTCGCAGTCCTTGGGTAAACTGAATAAGAAAATCTTCATCCATTTGCGCCTTTTACCATATAGCCAAATAATAGCCTAAGTTACCGGCACGACAGTCAACTATAACATCCTCATTTAACCCAATTAACATGTCAATATATATTTTAGAGGGTTTATTTAACCATTAATATTTACAGAAATACATATGTAAATTCATATATAGAGAAGTGACAAACTTCATTTTTGTGGAAAAGTTAAATAAAAATAACTCTAACCAATATATACAAACTAACAAGAAACACAACCAACGTTCAGGTGATAAATTTAAGACTCACATATAATAACTAATAACCTGCTGCATCAAACAACCAGAAAGTATACACCTTTGAAATTTTGAATAAAGTTGAGACTGTGACCGACGTGACATGTTATCCTTTCCTTATGTGTATCAAAGCACCTACCATAAATATTGGTTTGAGGCTTTATTTTGTACAAGCAACACATGTGATTATAGTTTTCATTGAGTTTCTAAATTATTACTTGTACCTTATATTTTTATTTTAAAGAATATTTGTATTTATATGCCACTATGTTACTAAAGTTCCGCCTGTATAATGTGAAGTAAAAGTAAACTTTTAATGATTTTGATTCCTAATATAATTATAACTACCATTGTTTATTGGTTTATTACTACATGGTTAATCATAAAAAAATATAACTTATTTGACCATTTTTATTATTGTATATAAAAAAAAGAAAAATAAAACACGAACTTTTTGAAGTTTTGCTTTTTCATGTATCGAGTAACCAATTCTAGGTGTTAATCAAACGTGGAGCAGGTAATTTCCAAGTCACTCGATACATTTTTTTATAACTATCATTTTTTTTTAAATTTGTTTTCTTATACCCCACCTATGTTAAGCCAAACACCCCTCTAACTCCTTTATACTTCTCCCCACCCAATCACATCCGAGTCACCCATGTGACCAATCACAACAACACCACCAATGACATCAACAACACGTACAATGATACGAACCGGGTACGATAAAAAGAGAAACAGCTTAGTGTTTTAATATACGAATATACCTAGGTAGAGTAAAGTTTCTCAAAATCTTAGAGTGATGAAATGAAATTTCATATTTGCCTTGATGGAGAGATACCATATATGCGGTAAACCATGTTTTCAAGATATATTCTTGGGTTTGGGTGGAACTAGACAAATCAGTAACCAAAACAATCACTACGTACATCTTTTGTATCATTTATGGATTTATAAGTTTTCACGTACGTACGTTTTTCCATCAAACACACTTCTTTAGAGACTAGGTGAAATATGAGATTAAACGAAATTCTTTATGGCATGTGTAATAAAACGTAGGAAGGTAAATTAGAAACTGATTAGATGTCACATTTCACGTTATCACAAGACCTTGTCGGCCACATTCAATAATCAATATACTCGGTTACTAAGTAATATCCTAACGTACTATATATATTCCCAAATTGGTGTAGGCATACTAATTTGATTATTAAAGCCTATGTGATATTTCACATTTCTAGTTTCAAATAATAGAAGTGACGACCCTTGTTCAGTCCTTCCTGGGCGAAGTTATGTACATATTCTATCTAGGAACGGTTAAAGGGAACTCGAGTAACCAACATAGCTTCCAAAATGAAAACATGGTGTTCCTGAAGCTTCATTTGTTTAAGATACATCGCAACATTAGACGCCCACATCCACTCGGGTAAAGCATTACTATTACGTATCACGACCCGTTATCTTCTGTTTCAGAATCAAGCAAATGGGCTTGAACCGAATCTTCCTCTTGAAAAAATATATTCACTCTAAGCAGAATCCCAGGCGTAAACATCAACCTATGCACATGTTTCTCAACATGCAATCTCATTCGCGACAACAAAATCCGCGTACACCACATATACACAAACAAACACAACCGCAACAACAAAACTTAATTAAATAATTGCAAAGTGTTATGGTGGACTATACAAATAATGAATGTATCAAGTAATGGAACATCTGATTTCACGTATGCTTTTTTTCCTTTGCTAAGATTAAATTGCAATCTCTCGAACAATGTCTTGCCTATGTTTCTCTTTTGTTCTCCTACTTTCATGACCAAGTCGTTTCCATATTATTTGGAACAATCAACCTTTTTTTACTCCAATATAGGGGATTTCCGAATTGCATGAATACTTGAAAATTTACACAAATGAAAACCATGACAGTTTCGACTAATTAAAACGATAAATTGTTCAAAACTAAACAATAATTACAATATATATAGTCACTTAAGGTTATTCTAAAAACCCATAAACATGGGCTAAGCCTACAAAAGAAATAGCGCAAAGGTAATCACTCAAGAAGGATTTTAGACATCCAATTGCCATTTTGATATTCATGAAATCAAGTATGGTAATTAATATCTTTATTCATTTAACGCTCACAAAAAAAGAAGCTTTAATCATACTCAATCACTTGAGTATAAGTAAAAACCTTACAACAAGGTGTGCGTGTAAATGTGTACATTTCTGTCCATATTAGTCGTCTCCTAGAAGAAAGAATTTAACCTCTCAGTCTTACCGATTGGTAAAAGATCATTCAAATTCCAAAAATAATTTTCTTTCATGGACTACATCTCAACATTTATAATGTCGATCACTAGTGGCGATCAAAAGGTTTGTAAGAAGAGGCCTATTCAAAAAACCAAATGCTCTCCACATTGCTTCGTGTAATAGGAGACTTTCTCCAAATACGCAGCAAGTCGAGTAACAATAAAATTGTTCTTGTTTGGGATGTATATACTGACAGTTCTTGACTCTTGTTTGCTAATAACACGCTTAACGTGATCTCAACAAATTCAAAAACTTCAGTTAAGACTTAATAGGAGTCTTCCCATTCCATAACCTGATGGTGTCTTAGTTACCTTCTTGGTTGGAACCATATTGAGTAAACATGTGGCTTACTTAATTTTTGTTAACCTTGATAAGATTAGAGGTAGGGTAGTTAAAGTTATCAAAAATCAAACATTATCAACATAGTTTGATTTTACACATCAGACTTACCATAGTGATGTGGTATTCTATGAGTAATGAGATTATGAGACAGTATCACAATCTCTTAGATAACCTAATACCCTGTGGCTCACATACTTTGCCAATTTATTCAAACATAATGGCATTAACAGTAATTTCAAGCCAATTACATGCTATAGCGTAGAAGTCTTAGAGAAGTTCAAGGACTTTATGTACATGTCTTAACTAGAAGACATAACACGTTAATTGCTAACATTACGTTATAAGTCTTTGAACATTTCAATGACTTCATGTACATGTCGTGACAAGGAAACATGACAAGTCAATTGCTTACTTTATAAGTCTTAGAACAATTTAAGGACCTTATGTTTATGTCTTTACAAGAAGTCACAGTTTAAGGACCTTATGTTTATGTCTTTACAATTTAAGGACCCAATTGCTTACTTTAAGGACCCAATTACTTACTTTATTAGTCTTATAACAGTTTAAGGACCTTATGTTTATGTCTTTACAAGAAGTCACAAGCATATTAAATAACGTATTATTAAACACAGACTCTTGGCTTCAACAGTCTTTTCAAGTGAACTACATACTTCTTATTGATGTCTTTACAAGTGGACATAATCATATTGGCTAAACCTTTTAGTGAATATGATGAAGTAGGTATTTATTATTTCTTGACACTAGTTCTAAGTAGGGCGACATACATCGAGGCATTTATACAAACAAGTAAGCATTTTATGAGTCAGAGTACGATCCTGAAACTAGTGGGTTATGAGTCCACCACGCTTCTGTTTGTTTGTATGAATAATATGACAATGTCACAGATACGGTATGATTTAAGTCAAACTTAAATCACATTTGCATTACAAGTATATCTAGAGCTTTATTGTTTAATAAACAATCGTGCATAAACATTATATAGATAAATTTTCAGGAAGTGATATTTGAAAAGCGACAAGCTATCTATTAACATGTATTAGTTAACTCGTATTTTTGGATGATTAGATAATGTTTAGTAGGATGATTGGATAATCATTATTCTAATCATCATTAGCTGTATTGTGGTCATTGGGCTCAAGCCTATCTATTTGTATCTATAAATATCATATATATTGATCAAGAATGATCAAGAAAATCAAGGAGCCTTTTAATATGGCTTTTATCAATTCTAATATGGTAATCAGAGCCTAAATACCCACCATCAAAAACCCTAAATCACCGACCTAATTTCTTTTTCGTTCATGCCTGCTCATGCATATGCTGCTGCTTTAATAATTATTGCATAACTAGTTTCATATTACTTGTCTTCTGCTGCCGCTTAATAATCCTAGCCTATCTATTTAAAAGTTATTGCATAGCTATTTTAATAATCTTTGAAAGTGCGAATCATTTATTTACCATCCAATTGTTTGCTACCTCAATCGCTTATTTAATTGTTCCATTTGGGTTGCTGCCATTTTATTGGCTTATTTAATTATTCACAATACTTTGACACTTTATTCACAATAACAATAATAACGTATAGTGGTGTGAATACATTAGTTCAGCTCCCGTATTTGTACATGCCAGCCCATCTGCCACCGGCTCCATTTGCTAGTCTTTCGGCCTAACAGTTACCTATGCACTACTATGGAGCACCTGCTATGTCTCCAGCTCCGGCTTCTTATGCTCCTGCTCTTCCACATGCATTTCATACCATGACTCTTCAAAATCCAAACTGGAATATGGACACGGGAGCATCATCTCATTTGGCGGACAATACAGGTATACTCACTTCTTTTAGTAATTCAAGCATGTATCCATCTGTATTTGTTGGCAATGGTCACTCTATTCCTGTCACTCATACCGGACATAGCTTCTTGCATACATCTTCTAAGCCTCTTCACCTAAATCATATTCTTGTCACACCTCATATAATTAAGAATTTAATTTCAGTTCGTCAATTTACTCGTGACAATGATGTTTCTGTTGAATTTGATGCTTATGGTTTTTCGGTAAAGGATTACCAGACCGGACGACTTCTTCTTCGTTGTGATAGTACGGGAGACCTTTACCCGGTCACTCAGCAACCTTCGTCTCAAACTCCAGTTGTTTTACTTTCATTTAGTTCCACTACATGGCACAGACGCCTGGGTCATCCCGGAGACGATGTGCTTCGTCGTTTAGAGTCAAAAAATTTAATTTCATGTCGTAAATCAAAGTTGTCTGCTTTGTGTCATGCATGTCAATTAGGTAAACATGCTAAGCTTCCGTTTTATAATTCCGAGTCTTCTGTCGATTCTGTGTTTGAAATCATTCACTCGGATATATGGACATCACCAATTCCGAGTGAAAGTGGAATTAAATATTATGCTATATTCTTAGATCATTTTTCGCACTTTGTTTGGGTCTACCCTTTGCACAAAAAATCTGATTTGTTTGATAATTTTGTTGCATTTCGTGCTTATATCAATAAACAGTTTAATGTCGACATCAAGGCTTTGCAGTGTGACCATGGTGGTGAATATGACAACACCCGTTTTCATGACCTTTTTCGCCAAAATGGCATACAGTTTTGGTTTTCTTGCCCTCGTACTTCGCAACAGAATGGCAAATCCGAGCGTATGCTTCGCACCATTAATAACCTTATCCGTACATTACTCTTTCAAGCTCACCTACCTCCATCTTACTGGGTAGAAGCTCTTAATATGGCTGCTCACCTTTTAAATATATTACCTTCTACCGCCATTAACAATGAAATACCATTCACCAAACTCTATAACCAAACCCCCACATATGAACATTTGCGTGTCTTTGCTATCCTCACATTGATGTTTCACATAAACTTGAACCACGTTCCACACCTTGCATCTTTCTTGGTTACCCCGTCAATCATCGTGGTTATCGGTGTCTCGACTTAGCCTCCAATAAAATTATTATTTCGAGACATGTGCGGTTTGATGAAGACGTTTTTCCATTTGGAAATGTTACGTCTTCTAATAAACCAACATATGATTTCCTTTTACCACCTATACAAACTACAACCAATGTTCCCACGAATGAACCATTTGTCCAACACATAGATGAACCAAACAACCCAATTACGCCCCATCCTACAACCCCTCCAACCAGTCCACCACAACCAGATACCCCTCCATCTCATAGCTCAACCCCAATCCCACCACAACCCGATACCAATCCATCTCATAGCTCAACACCAATCCCAAATTCGGCCCAAACACAATCACATGCCCAAACGGTAGATAGCCATACTCCAATTCCCATAAATAATTCATCACAAACCATGCCTACCCATCCCATGGTCACTCGCGCTAAAGCTGGCATTTTTAAACCGCTTGAACGTATGAATTGTCATGTTACCACTACTTCACCGCTTCCTCGCTCTCATGTTCATGCTCTCCGTGACCCTAACTGGAAAAAAGCTATGTTAGATGAATATAATGCTTTAATTACTAACAGAACGTGGGTTCTTGTACCCCGTCCAGCTAACGCTAATGTGGTTCGTTCTATGTGGCTTTTCAAACATAAATTTAATGCAGATGGCACATTAAGCAGGTATAAGGCTCGTCTTGTTGCAAACGGACGCAGTCAACAATAGGGTATTGATTATGATGAGACATTTAGTCTGGTGGTTAAACCGACTACCATTCGTACTATTTTGAGCCTTGCAGTTTCTCGTGACTGGCCCATTCATCAGCTTGATGAATGCTTTTCTTCATGGTCACTTATCTAAGACTGTTTATATGCATCAACCTCCTGGGTTTGTTGATCCTAGCAAACCTAATTATGTTTGTCATCTGCAGCGATCTTTGTATGGGCTTAAGCAAGCCTCGCGTGCTTGGTTTTAGCGCTTTGCTAGTTATGTTACACGAGTCGGTTTTCAGCATAGTAAAACTGACTCCTTTTTATTTGTCTTTCATCGAGGATCTGACATTACTTATTTGTTGCTTTATGTGGATGATATTATTCTTACAGCATCGTCTTCAGCACTCATTGCTTCCCTCCACGGTGAGTTCGCTATGACAGATCTTGGTTCGCTTAATTATTTTCTTGGTATTTCTGCTCAGCAATCGGCATCTGGCTTGTTTTTGTCTCAATCAAAATTTGCAGAGGAAATTCTTGAGAGAGCTCATATGTAAAATTGTAACCCGTGTCGGACCCCTGTTGATACAGAGTCTAAGCTTGGTTCGGATGGTGACCCTGTTAGTGACCCAACCTTATATCGTAGCCTTGCTGGTGCTCTTCAGTATCTTACCTTTACGCGGACAGACTTATCTTATGCTGTCCAGCAGGTCTGTCTTTATATGCATGACCCTCGTGATCCGCACTTTACTGCTTTGAAGCGTATTCTTTGATATGTTTGTGGTACTCTTGATTATGGTCTGCAGCTTCATGTATCATCTACTACTCAGCTTAGGGTGTATACTGATGCTGATTGGGCTGGCTGCCCTGTTACCCGTCGGTTCACATTCGGCTATCGTGTTTCTTGGCGACAATCTTTTATCATGGTCTACGAAACGTCAGGTTACCTTGTCTCGTTCTAGTGCTGAAGCTGAATATCGAGGTGTTGCTAATGTTGTTGCTGAGACTGCTTGGATCCGTAATTTGCTATGTGAGCTTCATACTCCTCTATTTACTGCTACCTTAGTCTATTGTGACAATGTTAGTGCTGTCTATATGTCTGCAAATCCAGTTCAACATCAACGCACGAAACACATTGAGATCGACATTCATTTTGTTCATGACTTTGTTGCTTCGGGACAAGTTCGTGTTCTTCATGTCCCTTCAAGATTCCAGTATGCAGATATTTTTACTAAGGGCCTACCCACTGCTTTATTTATTGAGTTTCGCTCCAGCCTGAACGTCCGAAGATCTCCCGCTCACACTGAGGGGGAGTATTAGCATGTATTAGTCAACTCATATTTTTGGATGATTAGATAATGTTTAGTAGGATGATTGGATAATCATTAGTCTAGTCATCATTAGCTGTATTGTGGTCATTGGGCTCAAGCCTATCTATTTGTATCTATAAATATCATGTATATTGATCAAGAATGATCAAGAAAATCAAGGAGCCTTTCAATATGGCTTTTACCAATTCTAATAAACAACACTTAATCATAAACATGTTCTGTTAAAAAAATCATAAACTTGTTTGACACATATATACGATAAGTCACTAGGAAAGGAAACATACTCTTTCGTCTCTTACACGCATGCAACAGAATTTAGCAAGTCTTAAAGCAACGATGTAGAGGTCTGACCTTCTGGCTAGCATTAGAAGTGTATCAAGGTTAGTATCTACAGAGACGCCGACGGGTAAATACTTACTATTGTTATCTACAAAAAATTTTATCGGGATTCGTTAGCTGAAATAGATTTCTTTAGCTGTGTATGCTATGTTTAATGTCATATTTTCAATACGATCTCTTTAGAGAATACATGGACAGTGGAGAATTCTATGTCAAAGGGGCCCCGAATGTGTATACGCATATAAACATTATCGCTTATAGTATTGGTTTATGGATGTCACGAGTTATATCAATCAATCCCCGACCAAGTAGTCCAATTTCGACCCTTCATGTACATGCTAAAAGTGTGTGGTACTACGTTGAATTCAAGTATCATGATACACTATCCAAGTCCAAAACATGCACAGAAAATACATGTTTCATTAATGGAACGTATATGTAGATAGATTTGTAATCTTATAAAGTTAAGTAATTTGTAATTTTTAGTACATCCAAGTGTTAGAATATGGTAGATTGCAAATAATAATATAAATGAAATTCATGACGTGATAATCATTATCCTTAAAGAATATTAGCCCCACCATTAACACTAGTGTGATTCAAGACTAATTTCTTTCAAAAATCTAATCTCAATGTACATAAACTTCCTATGAACATCATGAGACAACCTATTGAAATATATGAGTATAAGCTAAATCTGGTTGTGGGGCTTATATTGTTAACTTTAAATAGTTGGTTTTTAGTGATATAAGTTTATTTCTCGATTAGGTTTCATTGGATACAAAGTTTTTTGTGGTATACTTTGGGGGGGGATAGCCAATCTCCACCCTTCATCTTCTTTAATCTAATTGGATAAGATTAAACCCAAAAATTTATTTTCAACCTTTTTTTTCAAATCTAATATCTCTTAAACGATTAATCGTCAGCGAAAAAAAATTATAACCATCACGACGAGCATTTAATTATCTTTCTATAGATAGTCCATTTGATATACTTCGACAAAAAAAAATTCAAGTTTTTGTCACTTTTTTTTCAAAATTAATTTCACCTTTTTTTCATGTTTTTTTCACCTTATTTCCACGTTTTTTTCAACGTTTTCTCATTTTATATTCATTCGACAAAAAAAAAATTTCGTGTTTTTTCATTTTTTTTTTCGACTTTTTTCTTCGTTGATAACCTTGCATAGAATCATTATATGATAGTTTAGAATTTGACTGTTTAAATCAATATGATGTTATGTGTATAAATCATATATGATAGTGTTATATCAAAATGATATTAATTCTATGTCAAATAAGATAGTTGGTTATATCATATATGATATTAGGCTATGTCATAATATGAAAATTTAATATAGT
This sequence comes from Tanacetum coccineum, assembly GCA_026074375.1. NCBI lineage: Eukaryota > Viridiplantae > Streptophyta > Magnoliopsida > Asterales > Asteraceae > Tanacetum > Tanacetum coccineum. The sequence continues at coordinate 13,252 of BQNB010016706.1, read as the reverse complement.
GTTAAATCATATAAGATATAAGTGTTATATCATATATGAAATTTTTAATGCAAATTTCAACAACGGAAAAAAAAACGAGAAAAAAACCGATTAAAAGACATGGAAAAACGAAAAAAAAACTTTTTCACTGAAGAAACGTGAAAACCGAAAAAAAAGGTTAAAAACGTAAAAAAAAAAAAAGTGAAAAATACTGAAATAATCTGGAAAAAAAACGTGGAAAAAAGATGAAAAAGACGTGAGAAGGAAAAAACGTAAATTTTTTTTGGGTCGAAAGTATAACAAATGGAATATCTATAGAAAGATATTAAATGCTCGTCTTGAAGGTATATTTTTTTTTTTTGCTTAACATAACTGTTTATGAAGGCATATTAAAATTTTAAAAAATAGGTAAATAATTAGAACGCTTTAATCCACAACCATGATTTCTTTTTAGATGGATGATGTGGATGAGTCCCCTAGTATCCAATCTTTTTTTGGTATCCAATATAACTCTCCTCTTTATTTCTCAGGTAAGTATGAAGGGCCTGAATGTAAAGAAGCATAAAGGTCGAGGGCTAAAGATTGTTCAAGTTAGGAAATTCAACGAGGTCACTATAAGAAAAAGTAGACCAGGTGACCAAGTTTTCACGGGTGACATTTGTCGCCCGGGAAACGTCACTAAACGACAAAAGTCCGTCTGACGTGGCACCAATTTTGATAGACTTTTTGTCAAAGTATGAATAGAGTTTCCTGGGCGACATGACGCCCGGGATAACTTGGTGGCATTTTTTCCCGCTTACTTTCCCGGGCGACATGTCGCCCGGGAAAAGTTTTATAAAAAAATTATTTTACGTGAATGATTAAGTGTGGTATTAGTGGTAATTAACGTTCGTTGATTTTTTCCGGGCGACATGTCGCCCGGGAAACTTTTTATTAAAATTTAACAAAAAATTTTAACGAAACTCCTGGCGGCAATTTTTCCCGCTCATGTTTCCCGGGCGACATGTCGCCCGGGACGCCCGGGATTATGTATTTTATTAAAAAATTTAATTATGCTTTTAAATCATTATTATTTATAAAATATATTTTATAATTATTATTTAAAATATATAAATACTAAAAAAAATATTTTGGTTTCTTGTGTGGTTTTAAAATATGTGTTTAACATATAACTATATAAAAACTATATAAAAAACACTCCGTTTTCTCGGTTCGTTGTGTGGTTTTAAATAATAACTATATAAAAAAAACACTTCGTTTTCTCGGTTCGGTCGGGATATGCACTACCCTTTTATAGTTGAACATGATATACCGTATACTTTTTCAAGATGCACATTCGTCAAGTAACACAAAAATAAACATTTATTTAGTTAAATATTATACATACCACTTGTAGTAACACAAGCGACTTACAAACAGACACTTAAACATATTAGAACAATAATCATACGAGACTTACAAACCGACGCTTAAAGCATACGAATTACATTCCAAATGACAAACTACTCCAAGTCAAGTTTTCCCATGTTATTATAAACTTCGTGAAATAGTGCGGCTGAATTAACTGTGTGTTGTTTCGGATGCGTATACATATCTACCGTTGCCTCGAGTACCATTATCTTATCAAGCAAGTGCTTGCAGTTTGAGCACTGTGCATTTCTTGAAGTTCCCAAAGAATTGCTTTGAGGTGTTGAAGCTCCCGGAGAATAGCGCGAAGGTGTTGAAGATCCTGGAGAATAAATTAGAGTCGATGAAGATCCTAGAGAATAAATTGGAGTCGTTGAAGCTCTAGGAGAACCAACCAGTAGACGGACTCGTTCCTCTTTCCATAAAAAAAATTTCATCCGAAAGTGTCTTCGAGAGGCTGTTAAAGAGTAAAGATAATAAGTTTTAACAACTAACCACATTATTTATATATTACACAAAAAAAGCATATGATTGTTCACCTTTGATCGCGGACATGCATAGTATAGTTTACCACGGGTTTTAGGTTTATACGATTCTCGCAGAACTACATTTCCGGCTCCACAATGACACGTAAAAGCTTCATATGGCACCATCTTCACCATAATAACAGTGTGATATGTTTGTGGTTGTGATGCTAAGAATGTGTGTGATCTGTAGGTGATTGTGAGGATAATATCTGTTTTTATGGTAAAAAATAGTTTTTTAGAGGGAGTATTTGGCGGGAGTTTTTGGCGGGTGTATAGGGCTACAGGAGGAATTGGTCAAAATTTTAGATCAAGACTGAGACACTTACTTATCATGTTCAAGCTACTTATGGGTGATTTCTAAGTAGTTTTGCTACCTTTGATATGACTATCATCGTTATAATGATAACATATTGACTCATCCGTTGAACATCTAATGTGTAACGATAACATATCGACTCATCCATTGAACATCTAATGTGTAACGATAACATATCGACTCATCCGTTGGACATCTAACTTACAACGATAACATATCGACTCATCCGTTGAACATCTAATGTTTAATGATAGCAGAGAATCATCGCGAAGAGGAAGATCAGGAAGAAAAAAATTCACCGGAGATTGAGACACTTACTTATCATGTTCTAGCTAATTATAGGTGATTTCTAAGTAGTTTTGCTACCTTTGATATGACTATCATCGTTATAATGATAACATATCGACTCATCCGTAGAACATCTAATGTGTAACGATAACATATCGACTCATCCGTTGGACATCTAACTTACAACGATAACATATCGACTCATCCGTTGAACATCTAATGTACAATGATAGCATAGAGTCATCGCGAAGAGGAAGATCAAGAAGGAAATAATTCACCGGAGATTGAGATACTTACTTATCATGTTCTAGCTACTTATGGGTGATTTCTAAGTAGTTTTGCTACATTTGATATGACTATCATCGTTATAATGATAACATATCGACTCATCCGTTGAACATCTAATGTACAACGATAACATATCGACTCATCCGTTGGACATCGAATGTACTACGGTATCGACTCATCCGTTGAAAATCTAATGTACAACGATACCATATTGACTCATCTGTTGGACATCTAATGTACAACGATAGCATATCAACTCATCCGTTGAACATCTAATGTACAACGATACCATATTGACTCATCTGTTAAACATCTAATATGTAACGATAACATATCGACTCATCCGTTGGACATATAATGTGTAACGATAACATATCGACTCATCCGTTGGACATCTAATGTACAACGATAGCATATCAACTCATCCGTTGAACATCTAATGTACAACGATAACATATCGACTCATCCGTTGGACATCTAATGTACAACGATAACATATCGACTCATCCGTTGAACATCTAATGTACAACGATAACATATCGACTCATCCGTTGGACATCTAATGTACAACGATAACATATCGAGTCATCCATTGAACATCTAATGTGTAACGATAACATATCGACTCATCCGTGGGACATCTAACTTACAACAATAACATATCGACTCATCCATTGAACATCTAATGTGTAACGATAACATATCGACTCATCAGTTGAACATCTAATGTGTAACGATAACATATCGACTCATCCGTTGGACATCTAACTTACAACGATAACATATCGACTCATCCGTTGAACATCTAATGTACAATGATAGCAGAGAATCATCGCGAAGAGGAAGATCAAGAAGGAAATAATTCACCGGAGATTGAGATACATACTTATCATGTTCTAGCTACTTATGAGTGATTTCTAAGTAGTTTTGCTACCTTTGATATGACTATCATCGTTATAATGATAACATATCGACTCATCTGTTGAACATCTAATGTACAACGATACCAGTTACAAACACAATACAAAACAGTTTGTTAATGTAAACAGGGGTTTAAGGTATGAGAAAAATAACAAGGATGAAATATTTACCATAATGTAGTAGCTTACGATAAAAAATTGAGGAGTGTTTTTGTTTGTGCTTCAAAAACACTTACAATTGAGCCGATGAAAATTTTAGGAGTTCGATCGGTGTTGTTGAGGCATGCGCGTGTGAGATACGCGCATACTTAAAAAAAATAATTATAAATAATAATTATATATTTTATAAGAATAATTATAAATAATAATAATTTATTTTATAAAAAAAATAATTATATATTTTCTAAAATATATAATTATTTATTTTATAAAAAAATAATTATATATTTTCTAAAATAATTATATATTTTTTAAAATATATAATTTTTGTGATTTTCCCGAGCGACATGTCGCCCGGGAATGTCGCCCGGGATTTATCTAATATCAAAACCAGATCTGAGTTTACAGTTACATAAAACGCAAAATATAAAAAAAACCACTCTTGGCGATTTTAACAACACCACCACCACCTCTCACCCACCACCGCCACCACCAGCACTCCCCATCACCACTAGTCACCACTCAACCCACCACCACATAACCCACTGCCACTCATACTCGCACACGAGCACACGAACCCCCCTCATCCTCTAAACATAATTATTTCCTTTACCATCAAAATGATAATTCTGCTACTTCTGTTTCTAACCCTCGAATTGTTGGTGGTGTTTAATTTTTGCAACGAATTGAGGTGACTGATGGTGATTATGTTAATTTTTTTGCAACGAATCAAGGTTTGATTGGAATTTTGAGCACATGAATTGATGTTTAATTATGTTAATTTTTTTTTGCAGTTAAGAGTGCAGCTGGTCTGAGTCCACAGCCAAGCCGAGTCCACAACCGAGCCAAGTCCACAGCAGAGCCGACAACGAGCCGAATCCAGCCGAAGGTATGTTATAATTTTTTTTCTCCTTTTGGTATCCCGGGGGACATGTCGCCGGGGAATGTTTATTGTTTAAATTTTGTTAGTTTATAGTTATTATTAGGTGAATTGCGTTGAAAGTATGTATGTTTCGTGTTTATATGGATATAGTGGTTATTAATGTTGTTGGAAGTGAAATATTAGATATAATCCGTTTGGTTAATGAATGTTTGATAATTATAATAAGTTGTTAATGATAAAACTTTGTTGATATAAGTCGTTTGGTTACTTTGTGTTATTACCTTGAAATGTGCTCGTTTATAGTTTGACATGTCTCCGGGGTGGTTATTAATCCAAACACTCCTTATGCTGCCAATATGTTCTTAAGCTGTTTAACAGCTTATAATCCAAACACTCCTTATTCTGATAAGCTGTTCTTAAACAGCTTATTCTAAAAAGCTGTTTAAAAACAGCTTATTTGATTTAAATGTATGTTTTTATATGATATAAATGGATATGCGTTTGGTATTTGTTTTATTGAACCAATTTTCGTTGTCGCGCCAATTTTACTCTAACCGACAAAACACGATGATTTCCCGGGCGACCATGTCCCCGGGAATGGCCGCCACTGGTGAAATATCTGCATCAAAAAGCAGATCTGTGTTTTCAGTTTTTAACACAAACGATAAAACGTAAAAAAAAATTAGCGATTTTGCAGCAACACCACCACAAATCACCACCATAACTCACCACCTACTCTCACCACCGCAGCTCATCACCACCACTCGACACAAGACGACACGAGCACAACGAGCACTATATACTTATAATTCATTCTCTTACCTCCTCTAAACATAATTATTTCCTTAACCCTCAAATTATAATTCGACATCTGCTTTTTCTAAACCTCTAAACAAGTTTTGATTTTTGTGGTGGTGGATCATCGAGCCGAGTTTTCAAGGTTGGATTTTTGATTTGGTAAAAAAGTTTGATAATTATAATAAATTAATTATAATTGAACTTTGTGATTTTTTTTGGGCAGTGATTCAGCCGAGAACTCGCATAAGCACCAAGTCGGAACCGAGACAGCCTAGCCAAAAGTATGTTAATAACTTTGTTAAATCCTTTTGGTATCTCCGGTGACATGTCGTCGGGGAAATGTTTATTTGTGATTTGCCACATCTACGATTCAAAAGTAAAAACGTACATCCACAGCACCTCCTTATGCTGCGTATAAATGTATTTAGTTATCGAAACCCTTTAGGAATTTTATGATTAATTTTCGGAAAATCCCCGTCTGATTTTTATTCATCCGATGAGAAAATACCCCTCCGAAATTAATTTATTAAAATTAATTTCCGGAAAGATCCCTACTTTCGCACTAGTACCTGGTTTGGGACTGCTTTTTAAATGTTTTGTCTCATTTAGGATATGAATGCGTATAATTGGTTTACTATTTGAGATGATTTCGACAGTGTTTCTCCTTTACTCCTATAAATATGTCTTTAAACACATATTTGGGGAGTTGAGGGGAAATGCTGCCGAAATTTTCTCAAATAGTAAATCGGTTATACGCATTCATATATCAGACGAATCATTCAAAGAGTGGGTTAGGATTGCCTTCCATAGTTGCACTAGGTGAACAAAACATCTTGTATTCATCGTTTGAATGTGTTTAATTAAGTTGCATATAATAACTAATTGTATTGTTAAAACGCAGTTATGGTAATTGATAAGAGTTGGACACTTTTAGAGCGTCATGAAAAAGCATTTTATACCAGGCTTACGAAATTTGTCGATGATTGCAAGCTGTTGGTGAATAGTACTGGGAATATAAAATGTCCATGCAAGTCTTGTCGAATAGTATTGTGGGTATCCATAAAAAACCTTCCAAAACATATTACGAGATATGGGTGGGACCCAAGTTATAAAACATGGGTTCACCACGCTGAACTGGATCTTCCTCCGCCACCGCTAGTAATAGATAACACAAGACAACCTCAGAGGAGTGACATGATAGCGTTACTTAATGATCTTAGCTATATTCCTCCTAATAATGAACAAAATGAGCCAACTCAAGAAGATATTGGTGAGACAAGTAATGAAGTGACTCAAGCTAAACATAACGAGTTTGAAGAGTTATATGCCAGTGCCAACGAGGAGCTGTACCCCGATTGTGACTATGTGACTCGATTAGACTTTATGGCAAAGTTTACCTATTTTAAGGTAAAAGGTAAATTAACTGATTCTATATTCAATGAAATGCTAGAGTTTTTCCAACATGTATTTCCCACCATGAAAGGATACAAGCTCCCTCTATCATACTATGCGATAAAGAAGACATTTAAAACGATCGAGTTAGGGTACGAGTCGATACATGCTTGTGTAAACGATTGCTTCTTATTTCGGGGCGACAATAACAAAGATGTGCATTTCGGTCTCGTGTGTAAAACGAGTAGATGGAAAGACAGTAACACACGGGGAAGAAAGTTCCTAAGAAGGTGTTGCGTTACTTTCCGATCATTCCTAGACTGCAAAGTTTGTACAAGTCTAGTCACACTGCAAAGGAAATGACTTGGCATGCTACTGGAAAGTGTATGGAGCCCGGTAAGATGCAACACCCGGTTGATAGTAAAGCATGGAAGAACTTTGACACCAAGTATCCTAATTTTGCAAAAGAACCAAGAAATGTTCGATTAGGGTTGGCTCCTAATGGTTTCAATTCGTTCGGAAACCTTAGTCAGGCTTACAGCATGTGGCCAGTGATATTGACAACATACAATCTGCCTCCGTAGTTATGTATGAAATGGAGTTCTTTTATGCTGACGTTGTTAATTCCTGACCCTAAATCCCCGGGCAAGGACATTGATGTTTACTTGAGGCCTTTGATTGATGACCTAAAGGTTTTATGGGCATTGAAAGGTATCGAGACTATAGACGTTACTACAGGCCAGAAGTTTAATATGAGAGCGATGGTTTTATGGACCATCAATGATTTTCCTGCTCAAAGGGCAAGGTTACAAGGCATGCCCTACATGTAATGAAGACACTCCATTTGTGCATGTGTTAGGAAAAATAGTTTATGTTGGCCACAGAAGATTCTTAAAAAAGCCCTATAAATGGAGGAGGTTACTTGAATTCAATGGTGAGATAGAAGACGGAGATCCTCCTAGAAAATTTGACCGGGATCAAATCGAGGCTCAACTTGCTAGATTTACCACGCGTGTGAAGGGTAAACATTCGAGTTATGGGGGTGAAGATAAAACGCAATATTCTTATCGAGCTAAACTAGACTAAACGATCTATTTTTAACGAGCTTGACTACACTAGTACAAAAAGTGGTATTCGTCACACCAAAAATGTGTGACTATATACATATAGTCACACACGCGAAAAGTTTCGTGTGTGAGAAAAGGTCGCGCGGCCGTAGGTCACCTACGGTCACGCATTCGAGTTAGTCACACATAAGAAAGCTTTAGTGTCCGTATCCACGTTTTTTGTGTGACTAAATAGGTACAATTTAGTGACCGTAAACAATGTACAACCAACAAAGCATGTTTTTTGTATATTTAGTCACATACAATTAAACATAGAGTGGCCAAAAGTGTTAATATGTGTGACCATATGGTGTTTAAAGTGAAGAAATGTGTATTTTGTGTGACTATTGTTCATCCAATGGCCACATGAATTTTATGTTTGTGTGACATTTTGTAAATATTTAGCCACACAAAGCATGTTTGTTTTGGGTATTTAGTCACATACAACTAGGCATAAAGTGACCAAAAGTGTTAATAAGTGTGACCATATGGTGTTTAAATTGAAGAAATGTGTATTTTGTGTGACTATTGATCATCCAATGGTCACATGAATTTTAAGTTTGTGTGGCGTTTTGTAATATTTAGTCTCACAAATCATGTTTTTTTTAATTTAGTCACATACAAGTTAACCAAAAGTGGCCAAAAGTGTTAATAAGTGTGACCATATGTTGTTTAAAGTCAAGTGAATGTGTATTTTGTGTGACTATTGTTCATCCAATGGTCACATGAATTTTATGTTTGTGTGGCCTTTTGTAATATTTAGTCACACAAAGCATGGTTTTTTTGGGATTTAGTCACATACAAGTTAACCAAAAGTGGCCAAAAGTGTTAATAAGTGTGACCATATGTTGATTAAAGTCAAGTGAATGTGTATTTTGTGTGACTATTGTTCATCCAATGGTCACATGAATTTTAAGTTTGTGTGGTGTTTTGTAATATTTAGTCACACAAAGCATGTTTTTTTATTTAGTCACATACAAGTTAACCAAAAGTGGCCAAAAGTGTTAATAAGTGTGACCATATGTTTTTAAAGTCAAGTAAATGTGTATTTTGTGTGACTATTGTTCATCCAATGGCCACATGAATTTTATGTTTGTGTGGCATTTTGTAATATTTAATCACACAACTAAAAAATAAGGAAGTGCGGGGAATCGAACCCCGTGCCTCTCGCATGCAATGCGAGCGCTCTACCATATGTGCAAATGCAACCAGGACCTAAACCTAATGTGCAAGCAGTCAAGGTAAAAATGCAACCAGGACCTAATAGTACAGATATATACTTGGTAGCACTAACTTCTTTTAAACCCAATAGCAGTAGTATCAATAGCAGCATTAACATACGAGATTACTACTCGCAGCATTAAGTCTTGCATTAGTAGCATATAGTATACACTGGCAGCACAAATCTTTCTTGTTCTCAAACAGTAGTGACTAACTTCTTTTAATACCAATACGTTTGACAAGCAGCACTAATAACAAGCAGCTACATACATCTTTCGCTACTTAGATATTAAACCTATTCCAAAAAGACATAGCAATAATTTTCACAAATCAGTACCTTTGGGGCAGCAGTTGTAGTTGAAGCTTCACCAGCTAAACTCTTACTCTGCAAGAAATAAAATGAAAAATTATTTACTTCCCCGTTGGTTCTGCATATTCACTATTGAAGTAAGCAAGACTAGAAAAGATGATTCATACAAACATGCATCAGTTCTAGTCTATTTCATTATCACCGGTTCGTATTCATACTACACATCGATTCACTGCATCATATGCCATCAGCAAAACATTACCCATCAGCAATAATGTATCTCATAACTATGGCGTTAGTATCTACAAAAGTAAACACAAGAAGTGTTTTCCCATCTGCTGAACCTAACCCGGACAGTTTTGATGAGTTGACCATACTAAAAATGACATGTTATAACCAGAACCTATTTTGATCCGTGACCCGTCACCCAACCCACCCATCTTGCCACCTCTACAATCAATACATATATTTAATAATATACAAGTATAAACTGTAAAGTATGTATGTGCATATGAACACTTAAATACTTCTGTTTGATAGTAGAAACAACGCACAAATATACCAAGAACAATGCTATGAAAACGACGCCCAACAAATGTAGAACTACTAGTCAATAATAAACGCTTAGCCTAACGAATAAAGTGACTAAGAGTCATGGAAATTACTAATTGACTAAAAGGAGTAAATAACTTTCTGCTTACAGAACATTATAAACACAACAACTGGGTAAAACCACAAAACATAAACACAATATACGATTATATATGTCGTCCGTTCTAAGAAGTGTTTTGGTATTATCTATCTATAAGTACTTGCCGGCTCAATAAGCATACTATTGTGATTTATCTTTCATATAGATGAAGTAGGCAATTATGAACCTTCATTTACTTGGCCAGCATTATATCCCACCGACAAAGCGATAAACATCCAATAACATTGTAATTACTGTGATGAACATTGTACTTTGTAAATCTAGTATAATCCTCAAATGAACCATTTGCTTCTTCCTTTTGTTATCCTCATTGTATGCTTTAGTCAATGAGACCTTAAGCTCTGCCATCCCAAGAACACGTACGACTGTCAGAACACGATCAAGTGGGCTGTCAACTACATTTTTTCCGCTCAAAAACTCTATGGAAGCAGAACTGAAGTGGCTAACGGTCCAGAAAATTAATACTGATCAGAGTCTTGTTGGATGACTTGCTCCCCAAAATACTTTTTGTCCATATTTTCGTTAAATTTACTCAAAACTTTACACAGGTTAAAAGTTTAAAACAATACTTATTCTTTTAATAAATTAACGACCAATTCACTTTTAACTACTTGTACCTTTTTGAGTTCGCCCATACTATTTGGCCTTTGACTTCATAAATTAAAAGCAAATTCATTTCTTTGTTTCAGAGTTAGGATCTTAGAATTATCCATATCGACTCAAAGTGCACATGAAGCTTTCCACCTCTAAAAATAAGTCGACAATCTTATAATTTTGGGTTATCACGAAAAAAAATATCTGTTGGGGTCACGGTGTTGTTCAAAAAATCCATCGAGGAGACGGAAAAAGGAACGAAACCCGATACATTTGACCCATACACGTTCTGTACCTAACCCATTTGCTATAGCCATACCTGAACCACATATTTTAAAGGGTATGAGCATAGAGCATCCTTGCAACAAAATAATACAAGTGAATCCATTGCTGAGAAAGATGTTTAATCATTGGCTGGTCTACTTCAGTAGGAGGTTCCTTTTTGCTGCAGCATCTTTCATTAAACTTTGGCGACTCCTTTTGTTGCATTGGCTCAACTACGGAAGTATTCCCCTCTAAAAGAATACACATAACATTGGTTACCTATAACATGCAGATATGAATATATTTTCCTAGACTTGTCATACTTACCTATAACATGCATGGATATAGCAGTTGTGTCCTTTTTCAATTGCACTAGTTTACAGCTGAGCGGATCGATAATTCATAACATATATAAATACAATGTTGATCCTGTGGTACATAACAAAGATCTAACTTATTAACGGGTTTGTCAAGATCACTGATTGGTCGTGCGCCTTTTGGGCTTTTGACATGATCGCCATTATACACAAATGAAACCGAGAATGCATCCATATCAAGCACCGCAACCTGCAATGAGAGCATTTCTGACCAAGAGCAAATTTTACATGAAATGTTATTCAGTTATCATATTAGATCCGAAAAAGCATAGACTGAAGACTTACACGACCACATTCACATGAAACAGCTAATTTCGCTCCATCATCCACATAATGAAGTGCTTGAACCGGGGAATCAAAAATTTGGAAACAAGCGCTGCACTTGGGCCCTTCACCTTGAGGTTGTTTCTAACCTGAAAAGGGCTCAAATATGCAAACTTGAAAAAAGTTTCGATAACACAAGTTTGGAAAAAAATACACTAATTATTATTCGTAGGAAATAACTTACTTTCTTTTTTAGTTCCCGTGACAATGTGAAGACTCGTCTCTTTCGAGATGGAACTAAAGTTATATACACGGACCTATCATGACTGAACAATTGTGACTGAACAATTGCAGGTGTCCCGGGCTTGTGAGTACCAATAAATCAGCACCATGATTGTTTCGTGTACTTAGTAATAACCGCATATCAGAGAAGGAGCCACTAAGAGTCAGCTCTGCACGACCAACACATCTTAAAGTCTTCATTCTAGCGCTCCATTCAAGAGTCAAAACCTGCAAAATCCATAAACATTTACCTGTTTAAGCAAAAACACAACCCCAAAAGACCCATTTCTACTAATTTGATGAACTCACCGTTAATACTTCCTCGGAGCCTATTTCACCGCCTCCATAAACAAACAGTTGGCCATCATAATCATTTTGAGATTTACTATTTGGTAACCAGTGCAATACAATGACGGGAAGTTTCCTTTCAGCAGATGACAACTGCATCCTTACAACATTATTAATTGACGCTCTGGCTTTTCAGCCTTTACCAGAGGTAGTAGTTGATGTTTTCCAGAACATAATATCTCATCCAACAGCAAGAACGGTCCCATTAGACGATGCCCAACAAAGAGCAGTTATCTCCTTGTCCTCCAAATTATGTCCATTTGAAAGTCGACCATCTTGACCAGGTGAATCAACAACTCCATCCTGCAGTTCGAGAACCTTTTCCTGATTAAGTTTCCTATATGGTATATAATTAGCAAAATGGGTAATCTCATAATCTATAATTACTTAAAACGCAACAAAGGATATAAAGATATATACCCCACATATGTTGTCGTTGTGATGGATGAACCGTTGCTCTCAAACACCCAAGGATCAGATCATCTTGTAAAGTTTCACCCGAACCTGTAGTCACCCCAACTTGTTCAAATTATCCATCCATAGGAAGTAACTTATAAGCCCACAAGCTGAAACAAACACCCCCTGGACAACATCCAAAAATGCTAGAAGGGTGCTTCAAATCAGTAGTATAACCAAACATGTGATTCGTTTTCAATCTTTGTCCTTTAATTTTACATTGTTCAAAAGGTTATTTAGTTAAAGTTACCCAAAAACAACAAACAACAAACATGACATTAGGATGTAATGAACTTCAACACTAGCAAAACTGATGTTCCCACTTGTACAAATTCGGGGACACATAAACCCCAATTCAGAA
>BQNB010016705.1:0-64443 GCA_026074375.1 Tanacetum coccineum | reverse complement strand
TATATATATATATATTATTTTTTTAATTTTTTTAAAACAAATACCTTATGTTATGTATTTATAATACACAAATAAGTATAACTTAAGGTTTTAATGTTAAAGACTTATTATTCAAACTTAGATTATATTCAAAATGGTGAAATAAAAATGTAAACCAAATTTTTGGGTTTTACAGGGGAAGTTGAACCCGAGATATATTGGACCTTTCAAGGTGTTAGCTAAAGTGGGAACCGTTGATTACAAACTCGAACTTCCTCAACAACTAAGCAAGGTTCATAACATGTTTCATGTATCAAATCTAAAGAAGTGTTTATCCGTCGAACCGTTGGCAATTTCGTTGGATGAAATACACATTGATGATAAACTCCACTTCTTTGAAGAACCAGTGGAAATTATAGATCATGAAGTCAAGCGGTTGAAGCAAAGCAACATCCCAATTATCAAGGTTTGATGGAACTCTAGGAGAGGTCCTGAGTTTACATGAGAACGTGAAGATCAATTCTGGAAGAAGTATCCGCATCTCTTCACAAAAACCGCACCCTCGACAAGTGCCGCATCTTGAGCCTTGAGGACAAGGCTACTTTAATGGGGGAATACTGTAATATCCTATTATTTCAGGTCATTTTACGACTCCATTCTTGCCATTATTTATTTTTAGGGTTTTACGCGTTTGCTTTTAATTTTCATCGTTTAGTTCAATTGCGTAAACTAAAAATCAACATTCAACGTAAACGGACATCAACTAAGTAAAAGTTTACGTCAAGAAAGTGTTATATATTGTTATGAGGATAATTTATAACATTTCATATTTTATTTTTATTGGTTACGTAAAGCGTCTACGTTTCGCAATAAAATACATTTAGGCATACCCGGAAGCACCAATACCCATCTATACTCAAACAAATACCCACATTTATACTTAATGCACAAAAATTAAATAATTCCTACTCCTATACACTACTATGGCCGGATCTATAAAGGAAAAACACAAGGCAAAAATTCAAATATTACTTACAAAGTATTAAGCACATGTTTAAACCTCCACTAGTGTCATATCCCTCATCCTAAGGAGGAGGAGAGCACCTTACACACATGTACTTTGGTTAGTTGTTTTATAGATATTTCTAGTATAAATAGAGATCACTAGTCAGCCTTCCACTCTTTACAACTAACAAGTAAATCAAACACACAAAAACCCTCTCTACTCCACTTAAACCCCACGGCTAAAATTGGGTTTTTCGAGTGATCATAACTTTTGATTTTTCAAAGATACAAGTATATAAGGTTCATTAGTAGTAATATCTAAGGTGTTGCAAGGTGATTTGGAAGCTTGGGTATTAATTAATCAAGGGTTTGATTCAAGAAATAAACTAGGGTTTTCTAGTTAGGGTTTCAAATTTGGGTTTGATTTCTAGGGTTTGATCTTGTGTTCTTTATTTTCCTACACTTCTCTAAGGTTTACCTAAACCCCAATCTTTCCATTTATTCATTTACATAATTTATATACTTGTTATTATGTTAATCACCACCTAGGGTTTATTTTCATGATTTATAAAATAATGTAAGCATGCTTTGGATTTGAATTTATATATATGTATGGTGAAATGATGTTTAAAATGCAAGAAAACACTTTATATAAGTGTGGATTAATTTATAAAGATCATGGATAATTTAATTGTTAATAAGGTTATTATAAAGTGTATGTATGAATTATTATGAGGACAAGTTCTTGGACTTTACTTGGACATAAAATGATGGACATAATATAGAGAACTCAAAATATATAATACTTGTGGTATAAAGTAATATAGAGGACTTGTACAAATTTTATCAAGCAATAGATTTATAAAAACTAGTTTATAAATTATATAAATAAAGGGACTATTTTAATGCTTCTGTCTGGATTTGAACTTTTATAAATTTTGGAAATATTTTATTAAAATAGTACATATTATGAGGATCGTCAGCATATAAAGAACTCGAAAAACCGAGCTATAACGAAAAAGTTATGACAATTACAAGATTACGATAATTAATTATATAAAAGTGTTTTTATAAAACTTATTTTATAAAAAATGGCATAGTTTCACGTCTGATAAAAATATATGGACATTTTATAATGTTAGTACATGTCACGAGGATCGTAAGCATATAAAGAACTTAAAAAACCGAGTAATAACGAAGAAGTTATGATATTTACAAATTTACGATAATTAAATATTTAAAAGTGTTTTTATAAAAGTTATTTTATAAAATTACAAATATAAAACTAAAGTAAAAAGAAAAAAAAAATACCATCAGAACAAACACAAAACAAAATTTTGGGCGCCGTCCTTAAGAGAGTTAAATGTAGCGAAGCATACCAAAGTTTTGATAATGACAACGAGTATATAATAGTATAATCTTGAAAATGCGAAGATCACATAGCCTTAGACTCCATTTAGCTTCAAGAATCAATCCAAGCTCTGCAAATGAGAAACCATGTGTTAAAAAACTCAATATAATTTTGGTGAATTCAAAGGTTTAAGTTAGACAAGATAGACCACAAGAATTCACAAACCATGCGACTAACTATAACAGATACATCAGTCACAATAAAAAGAATTATTGTTACGCATAACCTCATTACACCGATGCTAATAAGATAGGGCATAACATATCATGTCACATAGTTTCGGGCCCTTGAAACTGGTGTCTCCAAACCAAAGAACCACCACAACGCACGATTAGACATACAATATCCGTTTTGTTCTTTCGTTAAGTGGAACCAAAGCAGATAGGAATATTATCTCAATAATCATTTACCACATCGTAGCTCACTTAACCAAAACAGATTTGGCCAATAAGTGACGAACGTTCATGATAATTTCGTGCAATAGTGGTTTGTAGCAAAACTTAGGCAACACATAAACATGTAAAACTCACGTTAAGTACTTGTGTCCAATTTAAAAGCAAACTAATGTTATTCTCACCCCAAATATAAAGCATGAAAATAGGAAAAATATGTGGGGGCTTTTTTCTCATGAACTTCACCTTAACAAGGATAAGATAATCACAACAACGATGATGATATAAAGAGGTCTAGCCGCGACCTAGAAATAAATATAGGTATGACTTACGTATCGGTCATAAGTAAACAAGTAAAGCATCTATGTTTATCATTTAAAGCATCCAAGGAGTTTGCGTTTAGTAATAAACGGCTAGAAAATTTACAACATCTCAGATAAATCTCGACACATCAAAAGTTACTATTTTCTAGAAAGGTTCTATATTACAAAGATGTAGTTTTCCAACTTAATACCGTCCCTTATATGTTTAAAGTTTCCATATTTTCAATTGTGCTAACAACCATAATCCCCTTAACTACTATGTCCGTTCCGCTAGGTTTTACCAAACTTACTATTTTTAGTAACTTTATCGCTTTTCCTAAAATACGTTAATGACATCTTCAAATGATGTTAATCTATATAATTGTTACTATTGTAGTTTCACCTGTTTAGATAGAAATAATCCAAAAATGTCTGAAAGTGTCCGAATACCCTTTTTACTATTCACATCAGCACATTATTCATTGGGTTTTGCCGAAAAATATTTCAACTTTCATTAGGTTATAACTTGGCCGTTTTAAATCCGATTTTAAAGTGCGATATGTGAAAAACTATCTATTCAAAACAAACTCTTCAAAAACTACTTTTACGTCTAATGAAAACATTTTTAGGTCACTCAAAGCCTCAAAACAATTTCGGGATAGCAAGAGTGTTTTACCTAAATGCGATCAAAAATCAACCCAACTCGCATATTAGTGCTTAATCTAGCCCTAATCTTTATTCACCAATAACCAACCAACAATACTAAAAAGATGTAAAAAAAAAAAAAAATTCTTCCCTAATCCAACCTAAAACTCTATGTTTGCAACTCTCATCAACCCTTAATTTCACCAAGAACATGATATGAAACATAAACATAAAGTTGTAACAATTTTTATTTCCACTTTATAAAAGATGACCATATATTAATTTTATTTCTTTTGTAAAAATAACATAAACACATGGATCTTTATGAATAAACATAGATCTATAAAGATAATAGGTGAAACCAAGCAAAGATCAAGAAAGACTTACAAATCAAGAATGACAAGTAGTGAAAACACAAGATCTATACCCAAGAACTATAGATCTATAAAAACCCCAAATAATCTTGCAAACCCTAATTTTATAAATCTTGAAAAACCTTGAAATTCAACCAACCAATACTTGGATCTACCTTACGTAACCTTAGAAATGAACTTAGAATGACTGGATCTTGATAGAAATCAAAAATTATGAATGTGTTTGTGTGTGGGTTGTGTGTCGTGGCCAAAGAGGGTGAGGAAGAGAGATGTGTGAAAATTTTGTGGCTAGTGAAATGAGTTATAACCCTAAGAAGTCGATATCACATTGGTAATTCTATAGGATATGTTTATTTTTGGGTGAATTTTTTGGACTAGTAAGAACCAACACACATACAAAGAAGGCCACATTTAGTTGTTTGGTGGTCTTCGACAATGGAAAGCCACAAGGACCAAATGGGTCAAGTTTTCTAGCTAAAGCTCAAGTAACATGATCATAGGTTCGAATATACTTTCTTAGTTTTAAATTTTAGTCCAAATGGACCAAAACTCGCATGGTTATGTGTAAGAGATGGCATGCATGCAAGTTACTAGGCAACAAAGATGTCACTTTCCTTCACATGCATGGTAAGTTTTCAAGTTTTGAGTTAGTGGAGCATATATGATTTAATTTCAAGTCCAAGCTTGTTCACAAGCAAAAATTTCGTGTGTAGGGTGAGGGCATGAGTATGATCATGAAATTTTTGACTTAGTATATAAGATTATCGATAACTTGAGTTTACACGAAAAGATTTTGAGTTTCTGGGGTTCCGTTTGGTCAAAAACGCAAAAAACGCAATTTAAAGATAAAACCCTAAAAATATAATCGGAAAGTGATTAAAAAATCCACGAAAGCACTCTACAGGAAAGTTAAAATAAATTCTATAACCTAAATTATTAATATCAAAACCGATGCCTAGAACGCTTCCAAGACGTTTATTTTTAGTTAACACGCAGATATAACTCCCTTTAAACTGTCAATTTAAACTAACGTATAGAAAATTCAAAATAAATGTCATAATGGGGGCATAATACTAACCGGTAAATTTAACGAAGTGTGACATACTTTCCCTGGTTAAAAGAAGCTTTGTCCTATAAGCTTAGTACGTACTTGGACCGATCCAGTTAACGAAAGATGAAGGGTACTTTTCTTCGCATTTGGACTTCGCGCTCACCAATATACTTCGGACCTCTTCTTGAATCAAGCGAGGACCTTCAACGAATGGAATGCGACTTTTCTTTAAACAATTAACTTCTCGGTCCATGAATTCGACCGTATTTCATTCAACGTAAATTGATCTTATTTTTTTTTTTATTTGTAGATTTGCCGCGATGTGGAGATCACCATCGAAATAGCGACGTTCGTCGGATAAGCACTTCTTAAGGTTCGAGACGTGAAAGGTACTATGAACATGGCTTAGTTGCTCGAGTAATTCTAGTCGATATGCAACCATTCCAATTTTGGTGAGAATCTTAAAAGGTCCAATATAACGAGGGTTCAGCTTTCTCCGTTTGCCGAAACGTAAACTCATTTCTAGGTGAGACTTGTCAGCATGACCCTATCCCTAACCTGAAACACTAAGGGCTTACTCTCTTATCACATAGCTCTTTGTCATCACGGAAGCTTGAAACGATGCTTGATTTGGAATAATCTTCTCTTCTCGTTGTTTTTTCACAACGTACAATTTTCTGGCCGAGTGACTGAGCATCTCCCCTCAGCCTAACAGATAGTTAACTGCATTTGCGAGACCAATACAACCCTCCAAAAGGTGCACTTTAATACTTGTATGGTAGCTTGTTGTTGTAGTGAGAACTCTATTAAGGGTAGATATCATCTTAATCCCTTTCCGAAATCTTATCACACAGGATACATGCTACGCAGCATGTATTCCAATTCTGATAGTCCTTTCACTTACCATTTCTATTTTTCTTTCCGGTCGGTACATCGTTCTACATAACTAATGAGTTCCAAAATTTCTTGAAAGAGATTGCGCAGAATTGAGACAACGAACCTCCATCGCATCAGTAGATGATTAAAATTGGACACTCCATGTCTCACACCACTCTATCCAAGTACTTTCTATTACTTCTCCATTGAGTCATTTTTCCTTGCTGACAGAAAATGACAATTTTAGTAGTCGATCGACTATAACCCAAATCATATCTTCCCCACATTGCCGTCTTATGGTAACGTTGTCACAAGAGTTCGGAAGTTTTATATTCTTCAACTTTCATTCAGGGATTTTAAGGTTGTACCAAACAACCGGATGGTTTCTGGTATTCTGCGTTACATTTGTAGCAACATACACGTACTTACATAGTGCAATTTTTGCTTTCATGTAGGGCCACCAGTATAGCTTCTTTAAATCTTGATACATTTTGTCTGATCCAGGGTGGATCGAATACTTTGACTTATGCGACTCATGCATAATCAAAGCTCTTAAGTCACCAAAACATGGTATCCAGCTTCTATTCTTCAAACACAACGTTCCATCGGTACGTGGCTCCAGTTTCTTAATCATGCCACACAAGTCTTCATTCCTAATTCACTTCTTTTCTTGCCTCAACGTGATCATTCCAAATTCGCGCAGGAGCTTCAAACCGATAGTCATAACCAAGCTCGAACTCGGTAGCGACTTAAGGTCTACTCTTTTCGATCCAACGCATCTGCCACTATACGTTCGCCTTTCCTGTTGGTAACAGAACTCACCAGTCGTAGTCACTTAACAACTTCTAACCACTACGTTTGTCTCTGTTCAACTCTTTCTGATCTAGAAAATATGTTGCCAAACTCTAATTTCAGTGAACACAACTTACATCATCCGTAAGGTATGTCTCCACATCTTGAGAGCAAACTCCGCAACCTCCAAAATCCCCATCTCAAATCATGTTCGAGTAGTTCTTCTCAGATGATTTTTGAGTTGCAGGATGCATAAGCTATAACTTTCTCCTTCTGCAGTCAACATAGCTTCTAATCCCTTGTGAAAGCGTCACAATAAACCACAATTTGTTCACTCCCTTTGGGCAATCCAAAATCGGCGCACAATACATAACTTATACTTAAGGTCCTGGAAAGCCAGTTTTCCTCCTTATCACCCCAATTGAACTTACAACTTTTCTGTGTCAGCTTCGACATAAGGCTTTGCAACTTGGAGAAACCTTTCGATAAAATCGGTAGTAAGTAACCAGCGGCAAACCTAGAAGTGGCGAATTTCTGTGCGTTCTTGGTGATTCCCAATCCTTGATTGACTCAATCTTCGCATGATCAACGTGAATGCCTTCACTATCAATCACGTGTCCAAGAAATTGTACCTTCGACAGCCAAAAGTTACACTTCGAGAACTTGGCGTACAATTCCTTTCCTTCCTTCTGAGCAACGCTACAATTAGCTAAGAGATTTGCATGCATGTTCTTCCTTGGTCTTAGAGTAGATCAAGATGTCATCAATGAACACGATTACAAATTTTTCTAAGTACGGTCTACATACTTGGTTCATCAGGTCCATGAACATTGCGGGCGCGTTAGTTAGCCCGAAAGGCATCACTTAGAACTCATAGTGACCATAGCGCGTGAAGAACAATTCAAGAAGAAATACCCACACCTCTTCACCAAGACCACACCGTCGTCAAGTGCTGCATCATGAGCCTTGAGGACAAGGCTCGTTTAACGGGGGAAGTCTATAACACCCTGTGTTTTCAAGTCATTGACGACGTCGATAAATCCGCAATGTACCTTTTGTAATGTACGTGTTTACTTTAAATCATAAGCGATAGGTTAAATCGCGTACGCCAAATATTATCGTTTAATGTAAACGGGCATCAAACCATCAAACGTTTACATCAATTATGTGTTATATAATTATTTTAATGATAATTATGGTCGTCGTTCATTTATTTTATTGGTTACGTAAGTTAAATACGTTTATCGATAAATGTACGTTTAAGCGTAACCGGAAGCACGTTAATTTATTAACGCTTCAACAAATACCCTCGATTGTACCCAATAGCTAAAGATTATTTAAAATTTAGCTAAATAAATGATGCTTACACTTTTTACACTAGAAATGAAACAATATGCAAGTAATTGCAAGTAAACACATCTTTATGTAATTTATACAAGTTGTAACTAGTATCATTTTATTCATGTAAGTTAGCTAAGATAAAAAAAATGAAACATATACTCCCTCCCTTATCAAAACATACGGCATACATACAATATATGAGTTAGGAAAATGAATTTTGCATACAAGTGGCCTTAGTACCTCATTTGCATTAATACTTAGCCATTCCATGTTGGTTTGACCAAAGACATAAACACTTGAACCCTTGAAACCCTCCTTATGTCCCTTTGAATGTTTTACTTGACTATTGACCATGGAATATCATATAAGTGCAAGTAACTAGCTAAGTTATCACATAGAATCAAAACACTTAACCAAAAATTGAAAAATCTCTTCCCTTGGCTCTTTACTACCCCACGGCTCAACTAGGGCAATACAAAAACACCCCACAAATAATACACAACCTATCAAACATTGACAAACACACCACCCCAAAAAAATCACCACTTGGTCTTTGTACATCACTTTTCATTTATACATAGCCATACCTTGTCTCATTTTGACCATAAGTCTTCCTTAAGACCTTCATCTTGTTCCTAAGACTAACTATTGCAAACTTTTGACCAATTAACTCTTTTATATACAAGTATTCAAGTGGTAAGAACTCATACAACACAAAACACTTAGCAAAAATCAACAAAATCCTCCCTTTTACTCCATACTACCCCACGGCTCAAACACCCCTCTATAACAAATCCATACTAAATTCTATACAACCTATACACTTCTATACACATCCATCCTAAGATGTTCTAAGGTGTTTCCAAGCATTGGATTACCATTTACAAGTAATAATCAAGAAAAGGAAGACTAGGGTTTTTATTAAGGAAAGCTAGGGTTTTCTTTGTGCAAGCTTGGATTCTAGGGCTAAACAAGGGTTTAGCATTTGTTTATCATCATCTTCACACATCCTAAGGTCTACTAGAACTCTTTATATTCTTGTAAATTTTCATTGATATGCATATGTTATATCTATTTAGTTGAATCACCATTTAAGTTTTTATTCATGAAAATGAAGTTTTCACTTGTAATGGTCATTTTGTATACTTATATACATGTGGTGTTATTACTTATATCATACTAAAAAGGATGAGAAAATATTGTATTAAGTTGTTTTGGTGTAAAAATGATTGTGGGTTAATTAGGGTTTTTATGGTTTCATAATATGTTTCAAGTTAAAGAAATACATAAGACAAGTTAAGGTTAATTATGGACTTATATTGAGGTTATAAGATCATTAAAATGAGGTTATATCATGATAAGAAAACATGTACACTTATGGGTTATAAGAAAAATGGCTATATATGAACTTATGGTAAAATGACTTATTATATAAAGTTATGACTTATATAGTATTATTAAGAATTTGGTAAGTTGGACAAAAAGGACATTGATGGACTATGGACTTAATATATATATGATATAATACATATATATAAATTGTAAGACTTGTGGTGAAATACAAAAGTGGTAAATAATGGAAACAAGGGCTAACTATGGACTTATCAAAGTCATGTAAACATTCTGTCCAAATTCGTGTATATGTATACTTGTAATATGTTTTTATAAGATAATACATTTCACGACGATTCCGAAAAGGTAAGAAACTTGTCAAACGGATTAATAACGAAAAAGTTACGTTAAAAACGAGTTATACGCTAATTAAACGGAGTTTATAAAATAACTTTTATAAAATTTATATCAAACAGCAAGTTTGATATTTTTATCAACTAAAACACATTTTTAGGATTCCAAAATGATAAGAATCGTAATTTTTCAATTAATAACGAACGAGTTATGAATTTCTCAAGTTTACGATAATTAATACTTTTATAAAACTATTTTCATAAATGTTACTGTTCATGACAGAAATATTTATTTTTGTAAACCTCATAAATAAGTAGGACTTTCAATTACGAGAACGTGCTTATGAAACTCGTTTACGGGTTTTACGACAACAAATACGATTTAAATAAAACTCATGTCTGGTGTGAACAGTAAAAGTTACTGTTCATCAGGGGATCAAAATTATAAAAATGTCAAATATCGATAACCCGTCTTAATACGAAAAGATGGGCATAAGAAACGCAAGAAACGGATTAGAAACGTGAAAGTTATGACGATTTTACCAAAAGTATGTTTATAAACGTTTTTATTTTATAAACATGTTTTCACTCAAACATTTAGATGGTGATTAGCTATATAGACATATGCATGGTAGGAGTACTTAATGTAATTAGTGCTTATACGACCTTAATTTAATTAGGTTGCATTTGATCGATTCGCGTGACGCGTTATTTGTGATATACTTGGCATTACTCACTCAAGGTGAGTTCATAGCCCCACGTTTTACATGTTTTTGTTTTATAAAGTTTTTGGGGTGAAAAACATGCAATGCTTTACAATTGGACACAAGTGGTTAAGTTTCATGTTATGATTACGTGTTGCCTAAGTAGCGATAACCCATATCTGAGCCCATTATCATGAACTGTCAATTGCGGGATTGTGAGCGCGAATGTTATTAATAGATCTATTGGGTTTGACAACCCCGTTCGGGTGATTAGCTATCACTGGACAAACGAACGTATACCATGTCGAATATAGGATGTTGCGGGTTAGAACATCACCACGGGCAATGTAGGCCATTAATTTGGTATTCATACACGTCAAGCTTCAGTGTCATGAGCTTAGAGCAACGTAATTACATTTATATGATGTCTGCATCTGTTGCATTATCATACACTTGGGAAATCTTGTGGTCCTACAATATATGATTTATCAAACCTATGAATTCACCAACATTATTGTTGACGTTTTAAAGCAATGTTTTTCAGGGGATCAGTAAGCAAGAGGTACAAGGGATACATTGGTGGTTTTGATTGGGATATCATGCATTAAAGATTTTGTCGCAATACATTTTGTATAACTGTATAGGCTAGAAATCTTTGTACTTTGAAACAAGTGGACAAGTGAAGTTTCGGCTTATGTAACAAATACTTTGTTAAAATCTAATGTATCAGTTTTTAAACGACTTTTTGGTCGTTCTATATATATCTTGTGTTATTGATCTGAGAAGTAACACGCCCCGGACCCTTATTCCGCTGCGACCCAATTTGGGGGTGTTACAATGGCAATGATGAAGGGACCTCACTCGCAAGTACTCCTTCCCCTATTCATTATGTCAACTCCCTTACCAATCAAGTCCCTCAAGTCTTTCAAAATCCACCTAATATTGAACCTCATCTTGAACCATTCTACACGCGCCAAACCGAAATCATCAACCGTCAAGTACAATTGTGAGATGAGCAACGTGGTGGAGTAAGGTCAATCGTAAAGAGTCTTCGAAGGTTGTGGAGGAACATGAAGAAGTGAGATATGAGGAAATATCTTTAAGACATTATTATCTATATTATTTACTAATCTATTATGATTATATGTCTTGACTTATGCTACTTGTTAGTATCTTAGTACTTAGTATAGGCAACCTAGCTTGCCATGAATGATCTTTCGATTTTATCATCCTAAACTAATGTTTGCATGTACCCTGATACATTCTAGTTAGGCCCAATATATTATGCATGTGTATAAACTTGTAAATTTGTATGCTCTTTTGAATTGAACCTAGAATGCCTTATACTACATGATTGATTGCTATGGCTTAGATGATTCATGATAAAATAGAATTGACTGCAAATGCTAGAAAATATTTCGTATAGATTTTACATTCTGAATCCAGAAAACGGGCCCCTTATATAGTGGGCGGCCCCCAATATATAAGGGACCGCCATCAGAATGTCACAGATTCTCCACTGTGACCTCTTGATTTTCTGTGCAATTGACCACTATCCCATCTAGGCCTAGCTGATTTCTGCTTTTTGATAAACGTACTTTGGAATCAAAATTTTCAAACCCCATGCCTTTCCTCTTCAATCCCTCTCTTCCACCTTAAATCATGAACTTCTCATATCCTACTTATCATCTTCATCTTCTTCAACCAAACTCTACCATGAACTCCACAAATGCTTCTTCCTCAAACCCTTCCAAGAAAATCAAATTAACTATCATTCCACCTAGACAATTGTTTGTCAACTTGTGTTTGTTGTTTCCATAACCGTAACCTCTACTTGAACCTTCGAGATGAAATGAACATTATGTTTGCTCATCTTGAATACCTTCTAACAACCACCCTCACAACTCACTTTCCACCTCCACCTTAAATTTCTTCTTTCTAAAGATCTAATAATGGAAGACCTAAAACCATTTTGTCTCAAAGTCATGCCTATGAATTATGAATCTTCTAGGATTAATGTTTTAGTTTATGCTCACACATATTCTAATTATCTTATGTTAGGTTAATTTTTATGTTGTAATGTATTTCTATGATTATGTATGCTTGTATCCTCATATATTGTCCTTGTGATTATGTATGATTTATTAATGCATTTCAATGAACTTTATTTATGCTTCAAAATGTGTGGATTGAATCTTTAAGATATTTGTCATGTTATGTTTGCTTGCACTTGTACCTCTAACTTTGTTTTGTAGCAAACAATTATCGTGACATCGATCCCTTGGTGCCCCAAACTAAGGGGAGATTACATCAAGGGGGAGTCTTTATCGTCGATTTCTTTCTCTCTACTCAACTCGACGATCAACCTTTTTGGATTCGAAAAAAGGGGGATAAGTAGAATTAAATTCATTAATAATTTATAAACCTTCAAATTTTATACTAAATGAGTTTATATTTTGTCATCATAAAAAAAGGGGAGATTGTTAATACAAATAATATCCAAAAACATTATTTATATTTTTCGACCTCTCAATGTTTTGATAATAACAAAATATGAAAACGTTTACGATAAAATTAAACGTTTATAAATTACTAATCATAAAATTCTATTTCTAAGATTAATCACTTAAGGTATGGATAAAGAAATCATTAAACATGATTAGTGATCAAGAAAATAAATTTTCTTAATTCTTATACTTCCACAAAAATGTTTTTATAAAAATATAAAAACAAATTATTTATTCATTAAAAGAATTTTTTTATTAAAAACATAAAATTTGAATTTTAAAATTTCCCCCCAAAATGGAAGGTTCCATAACAAATACAACCGTCACCACAAAAGGACAAAAAAATGAGCGGAGTCTAGTGGCGGCCCCCTTATAGGGGCGGCGACCCCCTTATATATAAGGGGCCGCCAGGACCGCCACCAGCAACGGTCACTTTTTTGTCCCCTATAAATACTAGGCCATCACATTTCAAAATCAGTCTTCCTTTTGCCAAAAATTCTATCAGATCTATTTTCTCTCTTTTTCCTTTCTTTCTAAAACACATCTTGATCACTAACATTCCTTGATTTTGTTTCAAGTGATTAATTCTTTCTTCCTCCCTTCTTTATATTCTAATCAAGTGCAAGAGAAGAATAATAGTATTCTTCTACATACGAATTGTTACCAAGTGATCTCTCTTTTCTTTTCTCCTCTTCAAGATCACAAACATTCATTAGATTTATTTTGTGTTGTTGTATTAATTGGATCAAGTGTAGATCCAAGTGTGTAGATTGTATATTGGTGTGATTTAGATTGTGTGTCAATCAAGGGTGTATATCTTGTGAGTGTGTGAAGACTTAGTGTAGTCTTAGATTGGTTCTAGCTAAGATTAGGACTCGACATCTAGCTTAGTGTCAGAAAAGAAAGTAAGCGACGTGTAAACGGTTTTCTCCGCCTAAAGGGAGCTTGTTGACATAGTGAAATCTCGAGTGGAGTACTCGGGGAGTGTAGTAGGAACGAAGAGGTGCTTCGTTGCCGAACCACTATAAATCTTGGTGTCTTGGTTTGATCGTTTCTCTCCTTATCTCTTTACTTATCACTTGCATTGTTAGATAGCTTTGTTGTATTTCATATTGTTGGTTGATTGACATATATATCGAATCAAACTATTTTATAAGCAAACTTTTAAAACGCTAATTAATCGGTAAAACTATTCAACCTCCCATTCTAGTTTCTACAATTGGTATCAGAGCAAGGTCACTCAAGATTTTTAAAATATATTGTATTTTAAAGCTTGGATCGATCTATGGATTCCGACAAATATCTAGAAGGGCAATCTATGCAAAGACCACCACTCTTTGAAAGCGATAGTTTTATTTATTAGAAAAATAGATTCGAGACATATGTTAAATCAAAAGATCTAGATCTTTGGCATGTTATTACAAATGGTGATTTTCAACCTATTATTCAAAATCCGGAAACCAAACTTGATGAGGTTGTCCCTTTTGAAAAACAAACGGATGATCTTAAAAGAAGGCTTTCAAAAAATAATGAAGCCAAAATAGTTATTTATAATGTTTTGCCTAGAAAAGAATATGAACGAATTTTCATGTGTAATACGGCTAAAGAAATTTGGAAAACCTTATTAATCACCCATCAAGGTAATAGTCAAGTCAAAGATATTAAGATCGACCTTTTGGTCCAACAATATGAACAATTCTTTATTTTCGAAGACGAATCTATAGATAATGATTTCGCTAGATTTAATACTATTATTACTAGTCTTAAAGCTCTTAATGAAGGTTATTCTAGTAAGAACTATGTAAGGAAGTTTCTTAGGGCTCTACATCCTAAATGGAGAGCAAGGGTCACGACAATTGAAGAATCAAAAGACTTGACATCACTATCTCTTGATGAGCTCATTGGAAACCTCAAAGTACATGAGATGATCATCAAGAAAGATTCCGAAATAATCAAAGCAAAAGTTGAAAGGAAATCTCTTGCATTAAAGGCTATGAAAGAATCTAGTGATGAAGAGTGTTCGACTTCTGGTTGTGAAGACGAAGAGTATGCCATGGCGGTAAGAGACTTCAAGAAATTCTTTAAGAGAAGAGGTAGATTCGTGAGACAACCTCAGAACAAAAAAAGACGTTCCAAAGAAGCCGTGATGACAAGACCGGTAAAAATGATAGAAAATGCTTTTGATGTGGCGGCCCGAATCATCTTATTGGAGAATGTCCAAAGCCACCGAAAGACAAGAACCAAAAATCCTTTGTCGGAGGTTCTTGGAGCGATAACGGTGAAGAAGATGATGAGAAGGTCAAAGACGAAACATGTGTTGTAGCTTATGCATCAAGTGAGGTATGTTCCGAATCCTCTTACTTTAGTGATGAAAACTCATCAATCGATGATATAGATTTAGACAATGAATATGATAAATTATGCAAAATGAGTCTAAAGATAATCACTAAAAATAAAAGGCTAAAAGCCACTAGAAATAGCTTAGAAAATGAGCTTAGAGAACTAAAAGATAAATTATCCATATTAGAGAAAAACAAGGGAGTTGATCTCGAATGTGAAATGTGTCATGTACTTAAAACTGAGAATGAAAAAAATCAAAGATGAATCCACTAGATTGAATAAATTTGAAAAGAGTACACATTGCTTGAATGAAATGCTAAGTAATCAAAAATTCTCCGATGATAAATTAAGTTTAGGGTTTAATTCATTTGAAGCATCATCTAGTGGAACAAAGGAAATAAAATTTGTAAAAGCTCAGAAAAAGGCGTCCTCTAATGGAGGTCTCATAAATAGGGACGACCCCATAAACATGGGTGGCCCCCTTAATGTTCTGGCGGCCCCCAAAATAAATAAGGGACCGCCACCAAAAACGCCAATATCTTAGAAGAGTGTTTTCTTTCAAAAATCCATTTTGGGTCCTAGACCAAAACACATAATTGTAAACAAAGTTAAAGTTCCTGTAGCTAGTGACTATGAAGTCAAACAATTTTATAAACCATTGTCAAAACCCGGAGTTGGATTTTCAAAACAAAATTTTAGATCAAAAACTCCACCTCCTAGAAGAGTCAATAATAATTATTCTCGTCCTAAAACACCGCAACCAAGAAGACATGTTGGTCAACAAAACCAACCTCATGGCTTTCCTGTAACTTGGAACAACTTTCCACGACAAAGTTACATGCCATGGGAAATGTGTCTTCCATTCTCACATCCTAACCAATTGCATCAAATGCAAGGGATGTTTGGCACTAACAACTTTGGACCCATGAGATATTGGGGACCAAATGTTTGAGTTATTGTCTTATATAAATAGATATGCCTTGGAGTCGACTTGGAACCCAATGAATGGATCAAGGATAGCGGATGCTCCAAACATATGACGGGTAACCGAAAGCTCTTCTCCACTTACAAGGCATACAATGGAGGTAATGTTGTTTTTGGTAGTAATCTTCGCGGTAACATCATTGGCAAAGGTACGATTTCTAATGACTCTCTCAAAATAGATAATGTAGAACATGTTGATAACTTAGGATTTAACTTGCTTAGTATAGGACAAATATGTGACAATAAGTGTAAAGTAACTTTCTCTGAACATGATAGTGAAATCACTAGGAATGGTAAAGTCATAGGTAGAGGTATTAGGAAGAAAGGCTTATACGTAATGAAGTTAGGAAATAAGCCTAAGGATCAAATTTGTCTAGCAACGATTGATGAAAATTCCACTTTGTGGCATAGGAGATTAGGTCACGCGAATATGCGTCTCATTCAATCGTTAGCCTCTAAAGAATTAGTTAGAAACTTACCTAGGATTAAGTTTGATCAACATTTTTGTGATGCTTGCAAAATTGGAAAACAAGCTCACGCTAGTCACAAAGCTAAGAATTTAGTCTCAACGACTAGATGCTTAGAACTTCTCCACATGGATCTTTTTGGTCCATCCGCCGTACGGAGTTACGGAGGAAACCGTTACACCTTAGTCATAGTAGATGACTACTCTAGGTATACTTGGACTAGATTCCTTAAGGATAAAACTGAAGCCTTCGATCAATTCGAAATTTTTAGTAAGAAAATCCAAAATCAACTAGGATGTACAATAGTGTCAATAAGAACCGATCACGGTAGAGAATTTGATAATGAAGTGCAATTTGGAGAATTTTGTAATGCCAACGGTATTACTCACAACTTCTCGGCTCCACGCACTCCTCAATTAAATGGCGAGGTTGAAAGGAAAAATAGGACACTTCAAGAAATGAGTAGAACTATGTTGAACGAACAATCGTTACCCCAAAAGTTTTGGTGTAATGCCGTAGATACTTCAACATATATTCTTAATCGAATCCTAATTAGAGCCATCATAGGAAAGACACCTTATGTAATCTTGAAAGGTAGGAAACCTACTCTTGATTATTTTAGAGTGTTCGGAAGCAAATGCTTCATTCTAAACACTAAAGACTACATTACCAAGTTCGACCCAAAGTCTTACGAATGTGTCTTTTTAGGTTACTCCCAAAATAGTAAAGCCTATATCATTCTTAATAAACACACTAGGAAAATCGAAGAATCACTCAATGTGACTTTCAGTGCAACTCCTACACCCTCTAAGACATCACCCTTGGTGGATGAAGACCTAGATGAAGAAGAAGCTATTAGGGAAATCGAAAAGAAAAACCTAGAAAATGACGTTGAGGATGAAACTCTAGAGATTGACGAAATAGTCAATATTAAGGAATCTAGGAACCATCCCTTAGAAAATGTCATAGGAAACCTTAACCAAAGAACCCTTAGATCACAAGCCCAAAACCAAAGCAACTTTTATTGTTTCATTTCTACCATAGAACCTAAGAATGTAAATGAAGCCTTAGGAGACGAAAGTTGGATAGTCGCCATGCAAGAAGAATTAAATCAATTCATTGCTAACGACGTTTGGGAGTTAGTTCCACAACCTAAGAATATGACAATTATAGGAACTAAGTGGGTGTTTAGAAATAAGTTAGATGAGAACGGTATTGTTTCTCGAAATAAGGCTAGATTAGTTGCTCAAGGTTACAACCAACAAGAGGGCATCGATTATGATGAAACTTATGCCCCGGTTGCTAGACTTGAGTCTATTAGAATATTATTAGCTTATGCTTGCGCTTTAGATTTTAAATTATTCCAAATGGATGTAAAAAGTGCATTCCTGAACGGTTTTATCAATGAGGAGGTATACGTGGCACAACCTCCGGGATTCATTGATTTTGAAAAACCGGATCATGTTTATAAATTAAAGAAAGCTTTATATGGTCTTAAGCAAGCACCCAAAGCTTGGTATGATAGATTAAAAGCTTTTCTTATTAAACATGAATATAAAATGGGAATGGTAGATAACACTCTTTTTACTAAGAAGAAAAGTTCAAATCTCATCATTGTTCAAATATATGTCGATGACATTATATTCGGTTCGACTTGTCAAGACATGTGTGATGAATTTTCCAAAATCATACATGACGAGTTCGAGATGAGCATGATGGGAGAACTTAACTTCTTCCTTGGATTGCAAATTAAACAAATGGAAGATGGTATATTCTTTAATCAATATAAGTATATTAAAGAAATGCTTAAGAAATTTGGTCTAGAAGTTCTAAACCAATGAAAACCCCCATGTCCTCCGATACTAAATTCACAAAAGATGAAGAGTGTGAGTCGGTAGATAGTACCAAGTATCAAGGCATGATAGGTAGCTTATTATACCTAATGGCAAGTAGGCCCGATATCATGTTTAGTGTCTGCCTTTATGCCCGCTTCCAAGAGGCTCCCAAAACCTCTCACCTTGAAGCGTTTAAGCGTATCTTCCGATACATTAAAGGCACTACGCACTTAGGATTATGGTATCCTAAGGGGACCGACATAGAAACCGTAGTATATGCCGACTCTGATCATGCGGGAGATTATGTGGACCGAAAGAGCACTAGCGGTATTTGTACGTTCGTGGGATGTTGTTTGACATCTTAGTTCTCGAAGAAACAAACTGCTCTTGCTATATCCACTAACGAAGCCGAATACGTAAGTGCCGAAATGGCATGTCAACAAGCACTATGGATGAAACAAGCTCTAATCGACTATGACATACGACTCGACGACGTTCCCATCATGTGCGACAACAAAGGCACGATTGACCTTAGCAAAAACCCGGTGCAACATTCTCGTACCAAACACATCGAAATTCGTCACCACTTCCTTCATGATAATGTTTAAAAAGGACATATATCTATCGAAAAAAGTACCGTTTGTCGACAACATTGCCGACATTCTCACTAAACCTCTTAAACGTGAATCGTTTAACTATCTACGTCTTGGTTTAGGAATGATGGAACACATTCCATAAATCATATTGAGTACGAATCTCTTTCTTTTGTCTCAATTCTAGTCCATGTTCCATTCCGTGTCGTGACAACTTAAATACTTCATCCGAAGTACTTTAAACATGTTTAAGTTACGAAATGAAAATTGAATTGTCACTCCTTCTAGTCAAATTTGTATAAAAAACAAAGTCTAAAATCAATGCCTTAGGGCGGCCCCCATATAGGCGGCCCCCCAATGGGACCGCTGTCAGAACAGAAGTGAATATGTACACCTTAAACAAAAAAATTTCAAAACACAAAAACAAACACCCCCTTTACCTGCAGGTGCGACGAACACAACCCCAAATCCACCACAACTTCAAAATCAACCATTAAAGCTTAAATTCAAGATCAAATCAACACCTATAATCATCCCTAACATCTCTAAGATCATCAATTGTAAGTCATTTCAACTATTTATTTCATTTTGAGTCTAGGGTTCATGATGAACACCAAAAAAAATTGAAATTGGGTATTTTTCATTTTTCTTTAGAATTTGTTCAATTAAAACCACTAGGATACAATGTATAACTAATATGCTTCCCATAGATATAGGATTTCCATACATTGATAAGGTTTGTCAAAAAATTATTTTTGAACCAAAACCCCAATTTCATTTTGCAAAATCACTCACGTTAGGAACATAATAAAATTGTTGTTTTGCATTGTTAATACAATCTCATGAACAAATTTCAAGAACAAATTTCAAGATACATAATTCATATGTATTTTTCGACTTGTTTGGATGAGCAAAATCAAACTTAGGAGCGATTGGGTTAACTTTTAGGATTTTATATTTAGGTCAAGTTAACCGTTACTCCACATTTGTTGCATATAGGCACACACTAGACACAAACTCAAAACATACAATAAGTATAAGTGATTAACACATGATCTTGTTAAATTCACTTTAAGTGACATTGCCTCGTGCTACCGCTCTAGATCATCAAAAGACAAGAAACTACATACCCTCAATATCAAATGACTTTAATCAAATAACAATACAAAACACAATGGAAAATCTTGAAAAGTGATATTTTCATGAGGGAAGTCCCAATTTCGAAAACATGAGTCATATTCGTGCTAAGTTTAGGTCAATCAACTTCGATTGTTTGTTGGACATCAACAAACAAATTATACCTCATTTTATTCTTGAGTTTTATTGTTAACTCACCTTCACCAATAATTCTAATGGTCAATTCGTTGTCAATTTTGTCATTCAAAACAAGCCATTCTCCCTCACTCTTGAGGAATTTGGTCAAATCCTAAAAATTCCATTCAAAGGTTAAGCCTCCATCACCAAAATGTGGTCACTTGATCATTTATCGGTAAGTGTTTCGACTAAAGGTCTTTATAAAACCAAACCTCCAACTCCAAGAGTCATTAAGTCTCACATTCAAATTCTACGACAAGGACAAGAAACCCGTACCAAAAATAAAGAAACCATTGTCGTTGGTAAAAATGAAATTTTAACCCAAGAGATTCAAACACATATGAAACCTTGGGTTGAGATCATTCGTGAAAATGTCTTTTGTCAAGGAGGTCAAAAGGATCATGTCTCTGCGTGTCTTTGTCACATGCTTTATTGCATTGAGACATCCACTCCATATAACCTAGCATTTTTCATTCTCATAAGAATGGAAAAGACTCGATTCAAACCTAAGGAACTTTTACCTTATGGTATGCTTTTGACTAGGTTATTCAAACACGTTGTGTCAGTTTCTCCTGAGCTAGCTTTTGATCATTATCTCTCATATGATTGAGTCATGTATCTGCTCGTGAGTCAAATGCTAGTTCCTCCTCCAACACTCAAAATCCACCTTCCTCATATCTCTAAATCGATGACATTGTCGAAGATAATGATAACGAGTCATCTCATTCGAATCCTTCCTCTCAATCTCAAAATGTCTCTTCCTCGTCACATAATGTCTCTGGAGTCAATCAAAACCCTCCTCATGAAAATTATGATTTAAACAACCTCTTATCTGAAACCATAATTCTTCAAACCCAACAACGAGATGCACACCGGGATGAGTTAAGGTCAATTGGACAAACCATGAAGAACATGATGAGGAGAATAAGGAAGTGAAGATGTTGGCACAATGTTTAAGTGACTATTATTACTATTATTTGCTATTATATTATCTTTCTTTTATTAGAACTAAAACAATACATGATAACTTGCGTATGTTGGGATAGATTTTAGAATATTTTTTATCATCCCATAAATGCTTTGCTAGTTGAAAATTTATGTTCTTATGTGAATCATCTTGAAGCTTATTACCTCTACATGCTTAGGATAAATGATTGATGAAATGTTGCTTAAGATTTAGTTGATTTTTGGCTGATAAAGGTGTGATATTTCTGAAAATGAAAAACTGGAAAAACTCTGCTCCCTCCAGAAAACGGCCCCCTTATATATCAGGCGGCCCCCTTACATATAAGGGACCGCCCAACAATAAGGGACCGCCGTCAGGAGGGAAACAACATTTCAAAAAATTTCCCTTTTTCTGTAATTTTGACCACCCTACTCTTAGACATTGCTGGAATTTCCCTCTTTGAACACACACTTTCTTCAACCTTCATCTCCAACACCATGCTTTGCCATTCTCTCTTCATACTTTCATTATTTAAATTTCCATCTCCTCTCATTTTTCTCATCATCACAATCTTCCTCATACTATCTTCCTCCACACAAATGTCTTGCTCAAATCATCATCCTAACCTTACTAGAAAACCAAGGATGTCGGTTCGTCAAGTTTGGAAGCGAAAGACACCTTTACCAAAATCATCACCCACTCGTCACAATAACTCAACACCACCACCTTCAAGAAACACCACTCACTCCATTTCACCACCTATGAACTACCCACAAAGAGATCAAATCATCCACCAACTCTACACCGTCTCCTCACTCATTGATTCCCAAACATCCACACCATCCTCTCCACCCCATCCAATGGTTCAACCTCCTACTAATGCTCAAGTAGGTTGTCATGCTAGTTTTTGTCATTGTTGTCGGTACACCACCAACCACTTGCACTCATTGAGGAATGAAATTAATTTCATTCAATTCCTCATCACCCGTCTCATACCCCAATCACAAGTCCATCACCAAAATGAGTCACCATCTTCTTCGTTCTCACTCTTTAATTAATCACACTCTTATGATTAATTTGCTTTAATAAAAAAGGTTCCCCTACCTTTTGAATATCACATCCTTTGAAGTCAAGAATCAACTACTAGTCTATCTTCATTAGATGCTTTAATATGTTATGTCTTGATTTTCATTATCTTATGCTTGTATTCTCATATATATAGTCCTTGTCCATAATATAGACTTACTCTTAAGAAATTTCAATGAACTTTATTTATGCTTCAAAATGTGTGGATTGAATCCTTAAGATATTTGTCATGCTATGCTTGTTTGCACTTGTACCTCTAATCTTGTTTTGTAGCAAACAAATTATCGTAAGATCGATACCTTGGTGCCCCGAACAAGGGGGAGCTTACATCAAGGGGGAGTCTTGTATCGTCGATTTCTTTCTCTCTACTCAACTCGACGATCAACCTTTTTGGATTCGACAAAAAGGGGGAGAAGTAGAATTAAACTCATTAATAATTTATAAACCTTCAAATTTTATACTAAATGAGTTTATATTTTGTCATCATCAAAAAGGGGGAGATTGTTAATACAAATAATGTCCAAAAACGTTATTTATATTTTTCGACCTCTCAATGTTTTGATAATAACAAAATGTGAAAACGTTTACGATAAAATTAAACGTTTATAAATTACTAATCATAAAATTCTATTTCTAGGATTAATCACTTAAGGTATGGATAAACAAATCATTAAACATGATTAGTGATCAAGAAAATAATTTTTCTTAAATCTTATACTTCCACAAAAATGTTTTTATAAAAATATAAAAACAAATTATTTATTCATTAAAAGAAATGTTTTATTAAAAACATAAAATTTGAATTTCAAATTTTCCCCCCAAAATGGAAGGTTCCATAACAGATACAACCTTCACCACAAAAGGACAAAAAATAGAGCGGAGTCTAGCGGCGGCCCCCTTATAGGGTCGGCGGCCCCCTTATATATAAGGGACCGCCGCCAGCAACGGTCATTTTTTGTCCCCTATAAATACTAGGCCACCCCATTTCAAAAACAGACTTCCTCTTGCCAAAAATTCTATCAGATCTAGTTTTCTCTCTTTTTCCTTTCTTTCTAAAACACATATCTTGATCACTAACATTCCTTGATTTTGTTTCAAGTGATTAATTCTTTCTTTCTCCCTTCTTCACCTACTAATCAAGTATAAGAGAAGAACAATCGTATTCTTCTACATACGAATTGTTATCAAGTGATCTCTCTCTCTTTTCTTCTTCAAGATCACCAACATTCATTACATTTGTTTTGTGTCGTTGTATAAATTGGATCGCGTGTAGATCCAAGTGTGTATATTGTATATTGGTGTGATTTGGATTGTATGTCAATCCAAGAGTGTATATCTTGTGAGTGTGTGAAGACTTAATGAAGTCTTAGATTGGTTCTAGCTAAGATTAGGTCTCGACATCTAGCTTAGTGTCGAAAAAGTAAATAAGCGACGTGTAAACGGTTTTCTCCGCCTAAAGGGAGCTTATTGATATAGTGAAATATCGAGTGGAGTACTCGGGGAGTAGAGTAGGAACGAAGAGATGCTTCATTGTCGAACCACTATAAATCTCGGTGTCTTGGTTTGATCGTTTCTTTCCTTACCTCTTTACTTATTACTTACATTGTTAGATAGTTTTGCTGTGATTCATATTGTTGGTTGATTGACGTACAACTCGAATCAAACTATTTCATAAGCAAACTTTTAAAAAGCTAATTAATCGGTAAAATTATTAACCCCCCTCCCTTCTAGTTTCTACAGACCACATCCGGGTGATGCTGGGAATGCCACTGAAGGCAATGACCGTAGGGGTTGTACCTATAAGGAATTCTTAGCTTATAACCCAAAGGAGTATGATGGTAAGGGAGGTGCTATAGTGTATACCCGTTGGATTGAGAAGATGGAGTCAGTTCATGATATGAGTGGGTGTAAGGATAGTCAGAGAGTGAAGTACACTACTGGTTCATTTGTTGGTAAGGCTCTCACGTGGTGGAATTCTATGATTCACACACAAGGTCGAGAGGCCATTATAGGTATGTCATGGGAAGACTTTAAGACTTTGACTAGGGAGGAATTTTGCCCGAGTAATGAGATGTAAAAGTTGGAAACTGAGTTATGGAATCACGCCATGGTAGGGACTGGCCATGCTGCGTATACCGATAGGTTTCATGAGTTGGCTAGGTTAGTTCCTCACTTAGTAAATGTAAGAATATTAAGAGGTATGTGTATGTCTCTGCTTCATAAATTCAAGGAATGGTGGCAGCAATGGAGTCAAAGACCATCCAAAAGGTTGTGCAGTTAGCTGGCACATTGACTGATGAAGCCCTTAGGAATGGGTCAATCAAAAAGAACCCTGAGAAAAGAGGAAATGAGGAAGAACCTAGTAAGGATAGGAATGGAAGAGAGGATAACAAGAGGACTATGTTGATCCCAATCTGAATAGATCTTTCAAGCCTGTTAAGGGTGGTAGCCTATCTGGATAGATCCAAACAAACTACAAGAGAAACAATGACTATGAACAATATAAGTTATGCGGAAACTAACTTATATTGCTAAGAAGAACAATGAATGAAACAAAACTTTGATTACTATTAGTCTGCTAGGTTACAGATTACTAACTATATATTGGTGAAACTTATATATGAATATTATTATCTAACTAATGCTGTAGGGTTCCTTTTATACACCAAGGAAAACCCTAATGGGCTTACAAAACGTGTGAACAGATAATGCATATCTATTCCTATAATAACTCATGCATATCTCTTAACAGTACTAACTAGCAGTACTAACTTACTACTAACAACACTAACTATACTGGCAGTACTAACAATGTACTGGCAGTACTAACTATTTATAACTAACAATACTAACTACTTAGTTTATTTTCTTGAATCAATAGCATTCTTCATCAGCAACACTAAGTAGAACTGGTAGTAGTAACTTGTATAAGTAGCAACACTAAGTTGTAGGAACTTCTGAAACCCAACAGTCTAGAATGGGAAATGATTTTGCTATAACCATAAACCCTGTTAGGGGAGGTTACACAGGTATGGCACCTAAGTGTACCGCCTGTGGCTTTTACCATTTACCTGAGACACCTTGTTGCAGTTGTTTCAACTTCGCCCAAGACATTTTGCTAGGGATTGTAGAATGGTGCCTAGGAATGTGAACCCTGTCAATGCTATAAACACAGTTGCTAGAACCTGTTATGAGTGTGGTAGTACCGATCATATCAAGTCAGCTTGTCCTAGGTTGAATCAAGCTCAGAGGCCAGGGGAAACCAACAGAACTAAGTTATGGCTGTTAATAGGGGTCAGGGTCATGGGAACTAAGGAAACGAAGCTAGGGGTAGGGCATTCATATTGGGATCAGAGGAAGCTCGCCAGGACCCAAACATCATGACGGGTATGTTTACTATAAACAACCACTATGCCACTACCTTATTTGACTCTGGTGCTGACTATAGCTTTGTTTCCACTACTTTTATACCTCTGTTAGAAATAGTGCCCAATGATTTAGGTTTTAGTTATGAGATTGAGATACCTAGCGGGCAGCTAGTAGAAATTGATAAAGTTATTAGGGGTGCAAACTATAAATAGAAGGTCATATGTTTGACATTAACTTGATACCCTTTGGAAGCGGGAGTTTTGATGTGATCATAGGAATGGATTGGTTGTCTGACCATAAGGCTGAGATAATTTGTCATGAGAAGGTAGTAAGGATACCACTACTAGATGGTAAGGTGCTTAGAGTATTAGGAGAAAAAACTGAAGAGAAGATGAGGCAGTTAATGAGTGCTAAGGCTAACGAGAAGAAACAGGAAGAGATGATGGTAGTGAGAGATTTTCCCGAGGTATTTTCCGATGATCTATCTGGATTGCCGCCGATCCAGGAAATCAAGTTTTGGATTGAGTTAATCCTTGAAGCAACGCTGGTTACAAAGTCTCCCTATCGTTTGGCACCTTCTGAATTGGAGGAGTTGTCAGGACAACTCAAGGAACTCTAGGACAAGGGTTTCATTCGACCAAGCTCATCGCCTTGGGGAGCACCGGTATTGTTCGTTAAGAAAAAGGATGGATCCTTTATAATGTGTATTGATTATAGAGAACTGAATAAGTTAACCATTAAGAACCGTTATCCACTCCCTAGGATAGACGACTTGTTCGATCAGCTTCAAGGATCGTAGTACTTCTCTAAGATAGACCTTAGGTCCGGTTACCATCAGCTGAGAGTGCATGAGGACGATATTCCAAAGATCGCATTTAGAACATGTTATGGACATTTTGAGTTCACAATAATGCCCTTTGGTTTGACTAATGCACCAACGGTATTTATGGATCTGATGAACCGAGTGTGTACGCCGTATCTAGAAAAGTTTATAATAGTGTTCATCGATGATATTTTAATTAACTCTAAGACCCGAGCAGAGCATTAGGAGCATTTTGGATTAGTATTGGAACTGCTCAAAAAGGAGAGAATGTATGCAAAGTTTTATAAGTGTGAATTCTGGTTGCAAGAAGTACAGTTTCTTGGGCATGTGATTAATGGTGATGGAATTCATGTAGACCCAAGTAAGAATGAGGCCGTTAAGAATTGGGAAGCCCCTAGAACTCCGTCTAAAGTTCGTTCATTCATTCTTAGGATTGGCAGGGTATTATCGTAGATTCATTGAGAACTTTTCTAAGATAGCTAAACCACTTACCATCTTGACTCAGAAAATTAAGACCTATGATTAGGGTGAGGAGCAGGAGAATGCATTTCAAACTTTGAAGGATAAGTTGTGTAATGCACCTGTTCTAGCTCTCCCCGATGGACCGGAAGATTTTGTAGTATATTGTGATGCGTCCGGATTAGGATTAGGTTGTGTGTTGATGCAAAAAAAGGTAATAGCTTATGCATCTAGGCAATTGAAAATCCATGAGAAGAATTACACCACCCATGATTTGGAACTGGGTGTGGTTGTGTTTGCACTAAAGATTTGGAGATATTATTTGTATGGGACAAAGAGTGTCATATATATGGATCATAAGAGTCTCCAACATATCTTTAGTCAGAAAGAGTTGAATATGTAACAGCGTCGCTTTACCAGTTTCCGACACTAAGTCTTACGAAGGTGTCTTTTTAGGTTACTCCCAAAATAGTAAAGCCTATATCATTCTTAATAAACATACTAGGAAAATCGAAGAATCACTCAATGTGACGTTCAATGAAACTCCTCCACCCTCTAAGACATCACCCTTGGTGGATGATGACCTAGATGAAGAAGAAGCTATTAGGGAAATCGAAAAGAAAAACCTAGAAAACAACGTTGAGGATGAAACTCTAGAGATTGACGAAATAGTCAATATTAAGGAATCTAGGAACCATCCCTTAGAAAATGTCATAGGAAACCTTAACCAAAGAACCCTTAGATCACAAGCCCAAAACCAAAGAAACTTTTATTGTTTCATTTCTACCATAGAACCTAAGAATGTAAATGAAGCCTTAGGAGACGAAAGTTGGATAGTCGCCATGCAAGAAGAATTAAATCAATTCATTGCTAACGACGTTTGGGAGTTAGTTCCACAACCTAAGAATATGAAAATTATAGGAACTAAGTGGGTGTTTAGAAATAAGTTAGATGAGAACGATATTGTTTCTCGAAATAAGGCTAGATTAGTGGCTCAAGGTTACAACCAACAAGAGGGCATCGATTATGATGAAACTTATGCACTGTTTCTAGACTTGATCAATTAGAAAGATTTATTAGCTTATGCTTGCGCTTTAGATTTTAAATTATTCCAAATGGATGTAAAAAGTGCATTCCTGAATGGTTTTATCAATGAGGAGGTATACGTGGCACAACCTCCAGGATTCATTGATTTTGAAAAACCGGATCATGTTTATAAATTAAAGAAAGCTTTATATGGTCTTAAGCAAGCACCCAAAGCTTGGTATGATAGATTAAAAGCTTTTCTTATTAAACATGAATATAAAATGGGAATGGTAGATAATACTCTTTTTACTAAGAAAAAAGTTCAAATCTCATCATTGTTTAAATATATTCTATGACATATATATCGGTTCGAACTTGCCCATGACATGTGTGATGAATTTGCAAAATCATGCAAGATGAGTTCGAGATGAGCATGATGGAGAACTTAACTTCTTCCTTGGATTACAAATAAAACAAATGGAAGATAGTATATTCTTTAATCAATCTAAATATATTAAAGAAATGCTTAAAAAATTTGTCTAGAAGATTCTAAACCAATGAAAACCCCCATGTCCTCCGATACTAAACTCACGAAAGATGAAGAGTGTGAGTCGGTAGATAGTACCAAGTATCGAGGCATGATAGGTAGTTTATTATACCTAACGGCAAGTAGGCCCGAGATATCAAGGTTTAGTGTCCTGCTTAGTGCCCCCCTTCGAGGAGGCTCCCAAAACCTCTCACCTTGAAGCGGGTAAGCATATCTTCCGATACATTAAAGGCACTACGCACTTAGGATTATGGTATCCTAAGGGGACCGGCTTAGAAACTGTAGTATATGCCGACTCTGATCATGCGGGAGATTATGTGGACCGAAAGAGCACAAGTGGTATTTGTACGTTTGTGGGATGTTGTTTGACATCTTGGTTCTCGAAGAAACAAACCGCTCTTGCTATATCCACTACCGAAGCAGAATACGTAAGCGCCAGAAAGGCATGTCAACAAGCACTATGGATGAAACAAGCTCTAATCGACTACGACATACGACTCGATGACGTACCCATGATGTGCGACAACAAAGGCGCGATTGACCTTAGCAAAAACCCGGTGCAACATTCTCGTACCAAACACATCAAAATTCGTTACCACTTCCTCCGTGATAATGTCCAAAACGGACATATATCTATCGAAAAGGTACCGTCCATCGACAACATTGCTGACATTCTCACTAAACCCCTTAAACGTGAATCGTTTAACTATCTACGTCTTGGTTTAGGAATGATGGAACACATTCCATAAATCATATTATTACGCTTCCTTTTCTTCTGCCTAAATTCTAGTCCGTGTTTCATTCCGTGTCGTGACAACTTAAATACTTCATCTGAAGTACTTTAAACACATTTAAGTTGCGAAATGCAAGTTAAATTGTCACTCTTCCTAGTCAAATTTTTTGATCAAACATATCATAAATCAACTCTGCTGAGGGCGCCCCCACATAAGGCACCCGCCTTATATATAAGGGGACCGCCAGGAGATATGGGACCGCCATCAGGGAAGACTAAAATATTTAGCCACCAAACCAAAAATTTTCTAACACAAAAACAAACTACTCCCACCAACACGGCGGCCATTGCCGAACACAACCTCAAATCCACCAAAAACCTCAAATCGACATTTGAAAATGAAACTCAATGAAGATCAAATCAACACTAATAAACACCCCTAACATCTCCCTAAGATCATTACATGTATGTCATTTAAACTATTTCTTCATTTTGAGTCTAGGTTCAATGATGACCACCAAAATTAAAGTTGGGTATTTTTTTTTCATTTTTAGCTTTCGAATTTTTCAATTAAACCACTAGTATTGCAATTATAACTAATATGCCTTCCCGTAATATATGGATTTGCATACATTGATAAGGTTTGTCAAAAAATTATCTAGAACCAAAACCCCCCAATTTCATTTTGCACAATCACTCACGATAGAACACAATAAAGTGTTGTTTTGCATTGTTAAAACAACCCAACAAACAAACGTTTTTAAACACATGCTAATGAACATCATTTGAACAAATTTCCGAATACATAATTCAAAATTATTTTTTGACTGTTTGGTTGAGAAAAATCAAACTTTAGGAGGTTTGGGTTAACTTTTAGGATTTTATATTTAGGTCAAGTTAATCGTTACTCCACATTTGTTGCATATAGGCACACACTAGGCACAAACTCAAAATAAGTATAAGTGATTAACACATGATCTTGTTAAATTTACTTTAGGTGACAATGCCTCTGTGCTACCACCCTACATCATCAAAAGACAAGAAACTACATACCCTTAATATCAAATGACTTTAATCAAACAACATACGAAACACAATGCAAAACTTGAAAAATATATTTTCATGAGGGAAGGGTCGTTAGTCCCAATTTTGAAAACATGAGTCATATTCGTGCTATGTTTAGGTCAATCAACTTCGATTGTTTGTTGGACATCAACGAACAAATTGTACCTCGTTTTGTTCTTGATTTTTATTGTCAACTCACCTTCACCAATAATTCCAATGGTCAATTCGTTGTCAATTTTGTCATTCAAAACAAGCCATTCTCCCTCACTCTTAAGGAATTTGGTCAAATCCTAAAAATTACATTCAAAGGTCAAGCATCCATCACCGAAATGTGGTCACTTGATCATTTATCGGTAAGTGTTCCGACTAAAGGTCTTTATAAAACCAAACATCCATCTCCAAGAGTCATTAAGTCTCACATCCAAATTCCACAACAAGGACAAGAAACTCGTACCAAAAATAAGAAAACCATTGTCGTTGGTGAAAACAAAATCCTAACCCGAGAGATTCGAACACATATGAAACCTTGGGTTGAGATTATTCGTGAAAATGTCTTTTGTCAAGGAGGACACAAGGATCATGTCTCCGCGTGTCTTTGTCACATGCTTTATTGCATTGAGACATCCACTCCCTATAACCTAGCATTTTTCATTCTCAAAAGAATGGAAAAGACTCGATTCAAACCTAAGGAACTTTTACCTTATGGTATGCTCTTGACTAGGTTATTCAAACATGTTGTGTCAATCTACCCCGAGCTAGCTTTTGATCATTATCTCTCTCATGATTGATCCATGCATCTGCTCGCTCATCATTACAAGCGAAAGACACGAGCGGATCGAGGCAAGAAAAGACCCCGTGAGCAAAATTCTAGCTCCTCGTCCACCACTTAAAATCCACCTTCCTCATCTCTCCAAATTGATGTCATTGTTGATGATAATGATGATGAGTCATCTCAATCTAATTCTTCTTCTTCCACTCAACATATCTCTTCCTTATCAAATGTCGTTTTTGGAGTCCATCAAAACCC
This sequence comes from Tanacetum coccineum, assembly GCA_026074375.1. NCBI lineage: Eukaryota > Viridiplantae > Streptophyta > Magnoliopsida > Asterales > Asteraceae > Tanacetum > Tanacetum coccineum. The sequence continues at coordinate 32,765 of BQNB010016705.1, read as the reverse complement.
TTCTCATGAAAATCATGACTTGAACACTCTTCTATCCGAATCCATATCTTTCCAAATCTAACAACGAGATGAACACCGAGATGGGTTAAGGTCGATTGGAAAAACTCTCAAGAATATGTGGGAGGAAAACAGAAGCGAAGATGTTGACACAACCTCTAAATGACTATTATTAATATTATTATTTCTTTTATAATACATTTTTTTTGTATTAGAACTTAAACAATGCATGATGACTTTCGTATGCTAGTATGATTTTAGAATGGTTTTATCATCTTGTCATATGTTTTGCCACTTGATAATATATGCTTTTATGACAATTAATAAAGTGCATGCTTAGGATAAATGATTATTGCAATGGTAATTTAGATTCACTTGATTCTTGACTATTACTCCCTCAGTCCCTAAATAAGTGTCCACTATTGACTTTCGATGTCAATCTTCTTCAACTTTTACCTTAAATTATTTTGTTTGTGTTATATAATACTTGATGAAAATCATACCAATGAAAATACATTTAAAATTCAATTCATTCATATATTTTGCATCAAGTATAATATAACACAATCAAAATAATTTAAGGTCAAAGTTGAAGAAGAATGACTTTGAAAGTCAATAATGGACATTTATTTAGGGACGGAGGGAGTATAAGATGTGATATTTCCAAGGGAGAAAACTGGGAAAATTCTACACCCTCCAGAAAATGGCCCCTTTATACATCAGGCGGCCCCCTTATCAATCATGGACCGCCCAACATTATGGGACCGCCTACAGGAGGGAAAGCAGCAATTCAAAATTTTCTCTTTTTTGTATCTTTAACCACCCTACTCTTAGACATTGCTGGAATTTCCTTCTTTGAACGCACAACTTTTCTAATCTTCATCTCCAACACCATGCCTTGCAATCCATTTCATTATTTAAACTCTCATCTCTTTTCATCTTTCTCATCATCACTATCTTCCTCATACTATCCTCCTTTACACTAATGTCTTGCTCAAACCATCATCACCACCCTAACCTATCTAGAAAACCAAGGATGTCGGTTCATCAAGTTTGGAAGCGAAAGACACCTTTACCAAAATCATCACCACCACCACCACCTTCAAGAAACAACACTCACTCTATTTCACCACCCATAAACTACCCACAAAGAGATCGAATCATCGATCAACTCCACACCATCTCCTCACTCATTGATTCTCAAACATCCACACCATCATCTCCACCCTATCCAATGGTTCAACCTCCTACTAATGCTCAAGTAGGATGTCATGCTAGGTTTTGTCATTGTTGTAGGTACACACACCACTTGCACACAATAAGAAGGAATGTAAATTAATTTCATTCAATTCCTATCACCCGTCTCATACACTAATCAACAAATCCAACCACCAAAATGATTCACCAACAATCTTCGTATCTCACGTCTCCAATAGATCCCTCACTTGTGATTAATTTACTTTAACAATCGTTTCCTACCTTTTAGGTATCACATCCTTTGAAGTCAATAATCATCTACTAGCTTATTTTCATTAGATGCTTTATTATGTTATATCTTAATTATTATCATCTTATGCTTGTATCATCATATATATTGTCCTTGTGACTATATATGATTTATTTATCCATTTCAATGAACTTTATTTATGCTTCAAAATATGTGGATTGAATCTTTAAGATAATTTCGTCACTGCTATGTTTGCTTCACTATACCTCTAACCTTCAGTTGTAGCCAACTAATTATTGACAAGATCGATCTCTATGCCCCGAACAAGGGGAGCTTACATCAAGTGGGAGTCTTTAAAATCGTTCGATTTCTTCTCTCTACTCACACGACAACAACCTTTTTGGATTCGACAAAAAGGGGGAGAAGTAGAATTAAACTCATTAATAATTTATAAACCTTCAAATTTTATACTAAATGAGTTTATATTTTGCCATCATCAAAAAGAGGGAGATTGTTAATACAAATAATGTCCAAAACGTTATTTATATTTTTTGACCTCTCAATGTTTTGATAATAACAAAATGTGAAAACGTTTACGATAAAATTAAACGTTTATAAATTACTAATCATAAAATTCTATTTCTAAGATTAATCACTTAAGGTATGGATAAACAAATCATTAAACATGATTAGTGATCAAGAAAATATTTTTTCTTAAATCTTATTCTTCCGCAAAAATGTTTTTATAAAAATATAAAAACAAATTATTTATTCATTAAAAGAAATGTTTTATTAAAAACATAAAATTTGAATTTTAAATTTCCCCCCAAAATAGAAGGTTCCATAACATATACAACCTTCACCACAAAAGGACAAAAAATGGAGCGGAGTCTAGCGGCGGCCCCCTTATAGGGTCGGCGGCCCCATTATATATAAGGGACCGCCGGGACCGCCGCCAGCAATGGTCAGTTTTTTGTCCCCTATAAATACTGGGCCACCCCATTTCAAAAATTGTCTTCCTCTTGCCAAAAATTCTATCAGGTCTAGTTTTCTCTCTTCTTCCTTTCTTTCTAAAACACATATCTTGATCACTAACATTCCTTGATTTTGTTTCAAGTGATTAATTCTTTCTTCCTCCCTTTTTTACCTTCTAATCAAGTGCAAGAGAAGAACAATCGTATTCTTCTACATACGAATTGTTATCAAGTGATCTCTCTCTCCTTTCTTCTTCGAGATCACACACATTCATTACATTTGTTTTGTGTTGTTGTATAAATTGGATCGTGTGTAGATCCAAGTGTGTATATTGTATATTGGTGTGATTTGGATTGTGTGTCAATCCAAGAGTGTATATCTTGTGAGTGTGTGAAGACTTAGTGAAGTCTTAGATTCGTTCTAGCTAAGATTAGGACTCGACATCTAGCTTAGTGTCGGAAAAGTAAGTAAGCGACGTGTAAACGGTTTTCTCTGCCTAAAGGGAGCTTGTTGACATAGTGAAATCTCGAGTGGAGTACTCGGGGAGTGGAGTAGGAACGAAGAGGTGCTTCGTTGCCGAACCACTATAAATCTTGGTGTCTTGGTTTGATCATTTCTTTCCTTACCTCTTTACTTATTACTTGCATTGTTAGATAGTTTTGTTGTGATTCATATTGTTGGTTGATTGACATACAACTCGAATCAAACTATTTCATAAGCAAACTTTTAAAACGCAAATTAATCGGTAAAACCATTCAACCCCCCCCCCCCCCTTCTAGTTTCTACATGCTATATTATTATTTTGTTTCCTATTCGATCTCGTTTGGATATATATATATATATATATATATATATATATATATATATATATATATATATATATATATATAAACACGCGGATATTGCAACATGGAATTGGTTAAAGTGGAAAACGTTGAGTTTTGTAAAAATGAGAAACGTCGTATAAATGAATAGTTTATGCCGAAATTTATAAAAAGTTCTATATTTAATAAATTTCATTATAATTTTTATTATCTTAGAAAAACCGATAAAAGACGAAGTTATCTAGTCTTAAGATTGTAGATTTGTAATTATACAATAACCGGATGAACAAACGGGAATTATACTTTTATAGATAGGACAACTATTTTAACTAAAACCCGTCAAGGAAACAATATACTAAATTATAAAATATTATTTTATAATTCCCGACTAGAAGATAAAGTCATAACTTTTGTAAAAGCTTTGAAAACATCGTTTACATAATTCTCAACTATAAAACGTGCGTTACTTTTATAACAAGGATTCTTTATTATATTATATGGTGATTTCCAAACACGTGTCGAATTATGTTGTTTTAATTATATTTCTCATGTTTCTTATATAATACTTGCAAGGTATTATATACTTTTATTTTATTTTCATATACAATACATGTCGCGTATTATATACACTTCGTATTAATCTTTGGATTGTTTGTCTTTGTTATATAATTCACGGTATGAGTTATATAATTGTTTATTTTTCATATGTAATATATACGGAATATATTACACACTTTGCGTTTACTTTCGATTTATTTTATTTAACCAACCACCAAACTATTACAACTTGAAATCTAAGTCTTTTATCAACGTGACGCGTTGATGTAACTATCCATCGGAAAATCCAAATACATTATCCTAGGCTAGTGGATCTTATCCGAAAAGAAAAAAATTGCAACTGTCTTGTCGAGGCCGTTTTCGGTTTTGTTCCGTTCGTGTATGCTTAATTACGTGCTTTTCTTCTGCATGTTCAACAAAATCAATGTAGATTTATAGCCCCATGTTTTACTAGTTTTACATATATTTTGGGGTGAGAACATGCTTGTTTACAAATGCATTTACATGGTTGATTACCTGTTTGGTTTACATACTCATTTATATATCTCCCGAGGAGAAAACAATACTTGGTTAAATTTGACGAAAACACATACTATATTTAATGAATTACGGATAGCTTAGGTTGCAATGAACAGTAAATCCACTTAGAGGGTGAGCGCAGATGATATGAAATAGACTATTCCAGGATTGACAATCCCTAGTTCGGGTGATTAGCTATCACTGGGCAAATGAACGTTATAACATGTCGGAACACGATTGGTTGGGTCTACAGGGCCAACAACACATACACATGAACTCTTACTGTGCCTTGAATAAAGTGGCATACATACAAGTCTACTTCACAGTTTCATGAACTTAGAGTAATGGTAATCATGGTTTTATACACACATAAGAATTAGTAAACTTGAACTTTTACGTTGCCATGATAAAGTGGCAATACATACTTTGGACAATTGCGGTCCAATTTTCATACGTACATTTTTGTGGCTATTTGGGGATTGAAATGGTCATGCATATTTTACAACTCTTTGATTTCTAAAAATCATACATACATTTTGGAAGAACATTTAAGGATTGAAACGTTCATACATACTTTACAGAACTTTGGTTTGACATTTGTACTTACAAAAACTTATGAACTCACCAACTTTATGTTGACACTTTTAAGCATGTTTTTCTCTGGTGAGTTAGATGCTTGGCCTACTTGATGTGTAATGAAGTCTAAAATTGACAAGATTTCATTTATGGATTTCTACTTAAATACAAATGATCAAACCTCGTTGGGTTATTTTCGAGCTTTTCATTGTGATGGAATTATGGGACAAATGTTACATCAATTTCAAGGAAATCAACGAGATTACTTTTCAAATGACAGATTTAGAGGTCGTTCTCTTGTATCTTGTTCTGTTGTATTATGAAGTAACGCCCCCGGAACATTTCTTTTGCGACCCATTTTTGGGGGTGTTACAGATTGGTATCAGAGAACTGGTTATAGAGAACTAAGTTGCATATTTTACCCTAGACTATAACCGTTTTCACAAGCATTGCATCACATCAAACATTTTCAAAGTGCATACACACTACTTGCTTACTTGCTTACATTACTTGTAACATTAAGTGCTTACGTGAACATATATATATTATATTATAAATAAAGTATATATAATATAAATATTTATATAATATATATATATATATGCTTTGCTCTCTTTTGCGTATATCGTATGTTTATTTATATAAGAGTTATTTATATAAATACCAGACCATTTCTTAAGACATTGTGAGTTACACAATGGTCTCATTTAGACCTCACACATTGTGAGTTACACAATGGTCTCATTTTACTTTTTAGACATTGTGAGTTGCACAATGGTCTCACTTCGTTTACAGACATTATAAGTTAAACAATAGTCTCTAAGAATATTTCTTTTTATATAACTTTATACAATATCGTATTACACGAAAGCCGTCATAATTTTTGTTTACATGGAATTATGTATGAATCTAAGTATTACAAGTCTTGTATGGGCGGGACTTGTAATAGGAGGATTGATATGATAATTGCTATATTAATAAAACCCGTTACAATTCTGTTTACATGGGATTATGCATGTATCTAAGTATTACAAGTCTTGTATGGGCGGAACTTGTAATAGGAGGATTGATGCGATAATTGCTATGTTAACTCGTTCATAGAGACCTTTACCTTGTTTACTCTAACCGAGTACTCATTAACTATCTTGAACTCTAGGTCGATATTCCTTGGTAGTTTTACTCCCCGCCTCTGAAGACGAGTTTTAAACACTCGTCCCATACTCATTAAAAGCACATGCATCGTCATGTTATCCACCACCTTGAAGGTTATGTGAGTACGCGTATTGCATCAGAAATTATTAAGTAGGATGATTTATAATCTCTTTATTTGAAAGGATTGGGATGCCTCTTCAGTTAAATAAAGAAATTATAAATCACCAAACCATAAGTTTATCATTTCTTACTTACATAAATTAGGACGCTCCTTTATGTAAGTAATGAATTATAAATGAGAGGTGCTGTAATGGAATCCCAATATGTCATGAGGTATAAATAAACTCGAACTCGATAATCACCGGAATCCGTTAAAAAGGTTTAGAAGCACAATAGTGTCTTGCCACTCAACATAATTTTAAGGCCTCACTTAGAACTACATGATCTCATTCTTAAGATATTACTTTTGCAGTTGCAAATTCTTGCAATCACGAACTGTTTGTGGAACTAACAGACTTGTTACACACTTGAACTAATAGAGTTGATTCATCCTCGAACTAACGACTGAGTACCATATTCCACCGTCTATCGCATAAGCTCTCCCGCGAGCTCCTCCCATTTGTTGAACTTTATTATGGGGATATTGTTTCTCGAAATGTCCTCACTCTCCGCATCCCATCACCGTTTGTTATAGTTATTGTTGTTATACTTGCTGTTATTGGGTCCTAGAGCGGTCCCAGCTTGTACAACTTTATCCAATAGGTAATGCAACCCCCGTTTAAGTCAGATAAACACCTATCGACGAAAAAGATAGTCGAACTATTCATTTCGGGACACTAATACGAAGACTTAGGTCGCGATACATCCTAGTACTGCCAAGTAGGTTGAATACTTGCATCCATAAGCCTCGTCCGTTATTAATCATCGAACATTATAGACATCAGGAACAAGACTCTGTCCTTGAACATTTAAAACTTTACATAGACATACTCACGCGACTACACTTTTCCCTTCGACGCTTTCACTATTAAGAGGCTCTCCTTATAAAGCGTTTATATCAGTCATAAGACCTGTAAGGATTTTGATATACCCATTTTGATGGATTAAATATCCTGGTCAAACCTAGCCAAAATTTTTGGTATATTGAGAATTGTCGAAACATCGAATCTTGCTGAATAAAGTTATCAGCGTCTTGTTTAGAACTGGTTTATTAAATCTTAAATCTTTTCTTGGTCACACAATCGGTTAACACAAATTAAATCTCGGGACGATATTTCTTTAAGGGGTAGGTATTGTAACAACTGGCAATTTTCAGAATTTTAAATGACTATTTTTACCCTTTGACTTTTCGGGTCCCACTTGACTTTCTGACTTTCGATCTTTTATGGTCATATAAAAACGATTACCGCGTAACCGATAATGTCTCGGAACATATTTAAATAATAAATCATATTTATTATTACAGATTTCTCATGTGGAAAGTTATTTTTAACTTATTTGACTTGAAAACGAAAAAGATATATGTTATTCCTAAACTGACTTAGCAAAAACGACCCACTAAATCACGTTTTCACGACTCGGACTCTAAAGCAATTTGATGTAAAACGACATTCCGGATAACTTTTTAGTTTTGCCGAGACCCGAAAACAAGCAAAAAATGACTAAAATACCCTCGCAAAATTTTGAAAACGAAAACAATGCGTACTAACACAAAAATAATTAAATTTATATTTAATTAACACTATTTATTTAATAAAAATATTAAATAAAATTATTTAACATTTTATTCAAAAGCGTTTGTTGACAACGCGAATATTCGAGTTAAAATTTATTTTCGGACAAGGCATAACCGGGTTCCCAAATAAATAACAAATATTTTTATAAATGTTATAAAAATATTTATGAAATACTATCAAATGAATACTCATTTTTATAGGAAAAATTATTTGGAACGTAATGGCGCAAGTTTCGCGTTTTGAATCGTCCATTAAGTGGTCCAAACGAGTCCCGAACCGTTAATTTAGAAAATTTACACTTCCTTTCCCAGTGAAAATATTTACATAATTAACCCTAAACTATGCGTGACTTGTCACTTTTCCTTATAATTTTTATTATATATATATAAAAGTTATTAGTTATTCATTTTTTTTATATATAACACACACACTCCTCCCTTTTTTTCCGGCGAGTCTCCGGTGAGTCTCCGGCCATCGCCGCCGCCGTCGGCCGCCACCCAAAATTTATAATAATGTAGATCCATCTCCGATCTACATCATCACCTCGTCACCCTACCTCCGGCCAACCTTCGGCCAGCCGAACAGCCGGCCACCACCCCAGCCGACACCACACCATCACCCTCCCTACGACACCATCATCACTTCGCACCCAACATCACCTCATCATCATCCCTATCACCCCATCGTCACAGCCATCACTCAACCATACCATCCATGTCTCCATCATCACCGTCGACGCCACAACAACATCATCATCACCCCACCACGCCACGCACCACGCCACCATTACCACTCTCACCACCATCTCCCAATAACCATCACCATCAGGGTGCGTTTGGTTTTCTTAAACATCACAAAGGGTGTGTTGGTCTAGCCGAAACCGCACCACGGGTGCGTTGGGTTTTTCAGACCCATTAGGGTGCGTTGGTTTTGATGAACCGCACCATCAAGGGTGTGTTTGGTCTTAAAATAGCACAACAAGGGTGCATTTGGTTTCGATAAACACCACACAGGGTGCATTTTGTTTGATTCTCAGCCGTTAAGGTGCGTTGGTTTTGTGTTTCATCAACATAAGGTGCGTCTGGTTTGACCGAAACAAAATAGGGGTGTTTGTTTCGTGTTTAGCAGCCCAATAGGGCATTTGGTTTCGGGTTTAACACCAAGAAGAGTGTGTTTGGTTGCTCTAAACCGCATAAGGGTGCGTTTGGGTTGGCAGAAACCCCTAAAGGGTATGTTTAGTTGTGTAGAAAACCTATAAGGGCGTGTTTGGGTGAGCAGGATAAACCATAAAGGGGTGTTTAGGTGAGCAGGAGAACCAACTGGGTGCGTTTGGGTTAACAGAAACACCCAAAGGGTGCGTTTGGTTGTGCAGGAATGCACTAAGGGTGCATTTGGTTTGATAGTTTAACAATAAGGGTGCGTTTGGTTTAACTTAAACAACCTAAAGGCATTTGGTTTAGCAGGAAAACCAATAAGGGTGCGTTCGGGTTAATATAAATCGACTAATAAATATATCGTAAGGTTTTATAAATATAAAACTGTATCTAATGGTGGTTTAAAATGGTTAAATAAATGTGTTATATTATTATTTTGTTTATTATTCGATCTCGTTTAGATATATATATATATATATATATATGTATATATGTATATATATATGTATATATGTATGTATATATGTACATATATATGTATATATGTACATATATGTACATATATATGTACATATATACATATATATGTACATATATACATATATATATATACATATATATACATATATATACATATATATACATATATATATATATATATATATATTTAAAACACGCGGATATTGCAACATGGAATTGGTTAAAGTGGAAAACGTTGAGTTTTGTAAAAATGGGAAACGCCGTATAAACGAATAGTTTATGCCGAAATTTATAAAAAGTTCTATACTTAATAAATTTCATTATAATTTCATTATCTTAGAAAAACCGATAAAAGACGAAGTTATATAGTCTTAAGATTGTAGATTTGTAATTATACAATAACCGGATGAACAAACGGGAACTATACTTTTATAGATAGGACAACTATTTTAACTAAAACCCGTCAAGGAAACAATATACTAAATTAAAAAATATTATTTTATAATTCCCGACTAGAAGATAAAGTCATAACTTTTGTAAAAGCTTTGAAAACATCGTTTACATAATTCTCAACTATAAAACGTGCGTTACTTTTATAACAAGGATTCTTTATTATCTTATATGGTGATTTCCGAACACGTGTCGAATTATGTTGTTTTTATTATATTTCTCATGTTTCTTATATAATACTTGCAAGGTATTATATACTTTTATTTTATTTTCATATATAATACATGTCGCGTATTATATACACTTCGTATTAATCTTTGGATTGTTTGTCTTTGTTATAGAATTCACGGTATGAGTTATATAATTGTTTATTTTCCATATGTAATATATACGGAATATATTACACACTTTGCGTTTACTTTCGATTTATTTTATTTAACCAACCACCAAACTATTACAACTTGAAATCTAAGTCTTTTATCAATGTGACGCGTTGATGTAACTATCCATCGGAAAATTCAAATACATTATCCTAAGCTAGAGGATCTTAGCCGTTAAGATAAACCGCAACTTCTTGGTCGAGCCGTTCTGGTTTTCCGTTTGTGTTATGCTTAATACGCGCATTTCAGCCGATTGTTCTACAACATCAATGTGAGTTTAGAATCCCATGTTTGAATGGTTTTACATATATTTTTAGGGTGAGAACATGCTTGTTTACAAATGCATTTACATGGTTGATTACCTGTTTGGTTTACATACTCATTTATATATCTCGCGAGGAGATACAATACTTTGTTTTATTTTTGAACGTAAACACATACTATACTTTTATGATTACGGATTAGCTTAGGTTGCATGAATTGTAAATCACTTGGAGGGTGAGCGCGAATGTTATGAAATAGATCTATTCAGGATTGACAATCCCCATTTGGGTGATTAGCTATCACTGGGCAAACGAACGTTATAACATGTCGGAACACGATTGGTTGGGTCTACAGGGCCAACAACACATACACATGAACTCTTACTGTGCCTTAAATAAAGTGGCACACATAGAAGTCTACGTCACAGTTTCATGAACTTAGAGTAATGGTAATCATGGTTTTATACACACTTGAACATTTACGTTGCCTTGAATAAAGTGGCAATACATACTTTGGACAATTGCGGTCCAATTTTCATACGTACATTTTTGTGGCTATTTGGGGATTGAAATGGTCATGCATATTTTACAACTCTTTGATTTCTAAAAATCATACATACGTTTTGGAAGAACATTTAAGGATTGAAACGGTCATACATACTCTACAGAACTTTGGTTCAACATTTGTACTTACAAAAACCAATGAACTCACCAACTTTATGTTGACACTTTTAAGCATGTTTTTCTCAGGTGAATTAGATGCTTGTCCTACTTGATGTGCAATGGAGTCTAAAATTGACAAGATTTCATTTATGGATTTCTACTTACATACAAATGATCAAACCTCGTTGGGTTGTTTTCGAGCTTTTCATTGTGATGCAATTATGGGATAAATGTTACATCTATTTCAAGGAAATCAACAAGATTACTTTTCAAACGACACATTTAGAGGTCATTCTCTTGTATCTTGTGCTGTTGTATTATGAAGTAATGCCTCCGGACACATTTCTGCTGCGACACATTTTTGGGGGTGTTACAGAGACAGTTTTTAAGCCAGTCATTTTGGGTCTCCAAGCACAACCTGCTAAGGCCTTAACAGCAGTAACCCCATTTCCTTTCCCCATTTCCTTTAACAACACTAACTGCTTTTTGCCCAGCAGTGTTAACACCATTTACTCTAACAGTATTAACTTTTTCATTTGAAATCCTAGTGTTAGGTACTGTTGATTTATAAAAAGGACTTCTAATAGGTGAATGTGACTTATGAAAAGTATTAGTGTTTGGTTTTGAGACATTCACTCTATTTCTTTGGGTAGCAGTATTAACCCGTCTGGCAGTACTAGTTGATACTGCTGCTCTTTGAGAGCTTTGTTTAGCAGTACTAACTGGTATTCTTTCAGGCGTGGTTAAAATTGTAGATGGAACAAATTTATTTTGATGATTTATTCTCTGAGTGTTGTTCCAAACTGGTCTAACATCCTTGTGACCTGTACCCTTTCCCATATTTTTTAAAACAGATTTGGTAGCCATTCTTTTCTCATAAAAATCACAGTCTTTTATTAGATGATTGTAACTACCACAAACAAAACAAGCTTTCTTAGTGAACTCAAAACCTAACCGCTGTTTTTGAGTCATTTGTCCATTCCAATCTCTTCTATCTACCTTAGGATTTTGACTAATTTTCCTAGGTTTTTTAGCTTGTTTAGGTTTAACAGATTCATTCCTAGCTTTAGTAAATTAATTCTTTTTAAAACTAGGTTTGTCTGTTACTTGCAAATCATTGGGTTGAAAAATATCCTCATAATCACTAACCCAATCTTCAATGATAACACCACTAGGCCTAACTGTTTCAACTGTAGGCACTTCTACACTAGTATTGCTAGTTTGAGGGTTACTTGCCTTAACTTGAGACACACTAGCACTAGTTTTATTTGTAGTAGGCCTATAAACAAAATCATCTAATCCTGTAAAAGATAGGTCAGCTAATGGAGGCATGTAGTTCCTTGTAAGAGGAGGAGGAACTGCATGCTATCCATCCACTTTCTTGAACCTATCATTTGTTTGATTGTCATCTCCATCACTTGAACGACTATCAAATACACTATTAGACACTTCACTACCACTGGAATCATTTTCATTGAATTGATCTCCATATCCTAGACCAGTTTTATCTTTTGCACTCAATTGACTATTTAGCAGTTTAGTTAAGTTTTTAGAAGATGTTTCAAACTGTTCTAGTTTAGTTTTTAACTCATCCTTTTCTCTTAGGGTTTCATCTAACTGCCTTTTAAGTCTAATGAAAGCATTATCTTTTTCTTTCACTTTAAATTCTAAGACTCCTATCTTTTCTTCATAGATATTTTCATTTTTCTCATGAACAATTAGCTGTGCCTCTACAGATTCTAGGCCTGATAAGCTACAATTAGCTTTATTAAGTGATTATCTTTGTTCATCAAATTGTTTTTGAAGTTTTTCAAATGCTTTCATACAGTTTTTAGAACATGATTTTACCTCTGTGTCAGAACTTGAGGAACTTGAAGTGTAGGCCATAAGAGCAAACTCAGTTGGTTCATCTTGAGCCATATAACTCCAGTCATAGCCTAATCCATCTTGAACAATCAAAGCATTGTCCCGTGCAACCAATGCATCAGAGGCCTCCACTAGTATAGTCCTTCTGGTGTTGTCTTTGTACCTATACCCAACATCTCCATTCCTGTTCCCTTGATATTTTGGTGCTCTACATTCCTTTGCAAAATGGCCCCTTTTATGACAGTTAAAGCATTCAACCTTGGTTTTGTCAAAACCTACAGGTTCTTTGTTATTGAAGTTTAACTTCCTTCTAGTCTTCTTGTAAAATCGCTTTACCCTCATAGAAAGCATGGCCACCTGCTATTTAAGGTCCATTTCTTCCAAGTCATCATGTTCAACCTGCTTTAGGTCGTCATTATCTAGTTGTGGACTACATGACTAACTTGCAAAGAATGAGAACATCATATCATTAGTATATGATGATGATGAGGCTTGTCCCTAAGAATTATGGCTTGCTGTAGTAGAAATACCACTAGTAGTACTAACTTCATTAGTACTGCTGGTGTCTTCTGCGAAGAGAAAAGCCACATTTTGGGAGTTTGAAGATGATCCAGAGGGAATTTTGATGTCAGCTTCAAATACTTTAAGGTTATTGTATATATCATCAATATCAAACTCATATATACCATCCTTGTTCCTTATGATCAAAGCTACATTATTCCAGGATGAAGGTAGTGCTCTTAGAAATTTATGATTTGCATCTTCATTAGAGATAGGTGCACCATGAACTTCTAGTAGACTGATAAGTTTTTGAAACCTATCATATGCTTTATCTAAGCCTTTAGTGGCAGATACAGAAAAGTTTTCAAATTGTTGCTTTAGAACCTTCTTCTGCATCTTCTTAGATTCAACATTGCCACCAAACCTATTCTTGAAAGCAGCCCATAGAGATTTTGCATCAGGTATTCCATGAAACCTCAGTTGATACTCATCAGGAATAGCCAAAAGAAAAATGCTTTTATCTTTTCTTTCTTTTTGTCTTTGTAATAGTGCTTGAGCAGTCTTTGGAGGTACTTCAGTTTCAACACCATCATCACTTCTTGTCACTGTCACAGGACCATCACCATTCAAGATCACTTCCCACAAAGCATAATCTGTGTTTGTGAGATATTGCTCCATCCTCATGCTCTAAAGGGTATATTCACCCTTCTTGAGGATAGGGAGTTTAACAGTAGACACCATTTGAGGAGATTCAACTGGTGCCATTTGTGTTGCAAGTTCTTCACCAGACATTATGAATCAAAGTAGAGATCTTTTTCTAATAGATCTGAAAGTATTCTTCTTATTTAGAGTTTCTCTAAAGGCTCTGATACCACTTGTGAAGTCCCAATGAACAGATCTTAAAGCCTATTAAAGCTTTTAGTTAACTTAGATAAATCTAAACTAACTATATGAGAAACTAAGATTATGAATACTACAAGTTATGCGGAATCTAACTTGCAATACTAAGAAGAACAATGTATACTAAACTTTGAATATATATTGATTGCAAATATTCTGCCTAGGTTAAAGAATAGCAAACTATGAATTCTATGTAGAACTGATATATCTAACTATGCCGTAGGGTTCCTTTTATACACCAAGGAAAACCCTAGTGGGCTTACAAAACGTGTAAAGTTATCATGCATATCTATTCCTAATATAACTCATGCATATCACTTTTGTAGTACTAAATATATAATACTAACAGCACTAACTATTAACTAACAGTACTAACTATACTGGCAGTACTAGCAATGTACTAGCAATACTAACTAATATAACTAACAGCACTAATGACTTAGTCTGTTTTCTTTAATCTTTACTAGCAGCATCAAGTTGAACCAGCAGTACTAAGTTGTAGAAGTCTTCAAATCCCAACACAGTGTTAGCTCAACCTTAGTCGGCATTCTTCCCTTATACTCATTCATTTGCATCATACCTAAGGACTGCTATTTCTAACTATGGAATGTCCTTGGGTAGATCCCTCCAGTTTTAGTTGGATCATAGGACGCATACCTAACCTAACCACATTATGACTTCAGAATCGTCGTGAATTATAATGTTGTTGCGTATCAGATCGTAACCATAAAACCTTTCCCGTAGAGTATAAATCACTTTGAGTCGATTAGATCACATTTTAATTACATTTCCCCCCTATTTTAAATACTAATTAACTTAGTTTTTGAATACCAATTAATTAAAATTTGTCTTTAAAACGCTATGGGAAAATATTGTAGCATGAATTCTGTGGAATTTAAATTACTCCCCGTTAACACTTCATGTGACATCAATTGTAATTGTCGTCAAAATGACACCAATGTAATGTTAAGGGATGAGATAGTGTCGAGTACATAATTTTTGAAAGTTCATGAAATGTCATTGAAGAATACTTGAAAAAATTGTATTCGAACACTAAGTCATCTAATAAGAAATATTCTAATGAGAACCATGTAATTGTTACCGAATTGTTATTAAGATTTTAGATTAAATGTTTCGAATACCGAAAGAATTTAACTAGAGTATCCAAAAACATTAAAAGATTGTTTTTCGAAAAACTCCCCCTCAAAAATTGATCCAATTGAAAAATTGTCGTCTTTGAAAAAGTTGTGAGGGATGGAGTGTTGAACATACAATTTTGAAAGATACCAAATATTGTAAATCACATTTTGTGAAAAACTATCTTGAAAAGTCTTGAAAGAATTGTGTTCAACTTGTTTGAAAAACATCATGTTAGAAAAATTCTCTTCTAATGCCAAGGATAAGCGCATTGAAACGTACACTCTCCTTTGTCATTCGGGTCCGAGTTGCAATCTGAAATTGATTACAAGTCATCTAAAGAAAATTAGAAATGACATGTTTTGAAAACGTTGGAACTCTTGTTCAAACTTCATTTACATACCCATGTTAATGTTAATCGATATTTCTAGTTACGTAAATGTTATCAATTCCAAGAGACATGTCGAAAAAGATTCTTTTTGGAATTTTTGATTTTTTTGATTTTGTATTTTCTTTTTGCGATTTTATATTTTTGTATTTGTTTCTATAGGTTTTATATTTTTGTATTTTCTTTTTCAAAAATATGTACATGTCGATGTTTGATGAGAGTGATCAAGCAGTCTCTTTTGTCAGAGCCTCCAGTTCTGCTGGACATACCAATCCGTCTGACAAGATAACTAAACCGATCTTCAGGAAGGGCTTTAGTAAACATGTCAGCTAATTGGTATTCTCTCTTGACAAAATACAATTCAATTATAGCATTTTCAACCTGTTCCTTTATAAAGTGATACCGAGTATGGGTGTGCTTGGTACAAGAGTGCTGCACAGGGTTGCATGAGATTGCTATGGCTGATTGAGAGTCGCAATACAAAGGTATTTTATTGTAGTTGAAGCCATAATCTTTAAGCTGTGTCCTCATCCACATAACTTGAGCATAACTTGTAGATAATGCCACGTATTCTGTCTCGGCTGATGACATTGCAATGCAGTCCTACTTCCAGTTGACTAACTTGTCACCTAGGAACTGTATTACTCCAGACGTGCTTTTGCGAGTATCAAGGCATCCAGCATGATCAACATCTGAAAATGCGGTTAGTTTGAAGCCAGAATCCTTCAGATACAAGAGTCCCATGTTAATGGTTCCCTTTAAGTATTGAAAGATCCTTTTAACCTTTTTGAGGTGTGTTTATATGGGTCTTGCCTGATAACGTACACAGTAACATACTGCTTGCACTATGTCTGGTCTACTAGATGTTAAGTACATGAGTGCCTCGGTCATACTCAGGTAATTTGTTTTGTCTACTGGTGTGCCATTCAAGTC
Source organism: Tanacetum coccineum (assembly GCA_026074375.1). Lineage (NCBI taxonomy): Eukaryota > Viridiplantae > Streptophyta > Magnoliopsida > Asterales > Asteraceae > Tanacetum > Tanacetum coccineum. The sequence continues at coordinate 15,866 of BQNB010016705.1, read as the reverse complement.
TAAATCTAGTTTAGGTTTAGTAGCCATTGGTGTACCAACGTTATCATATTTATCCATACCATATGTTTTTAGTATTTCTAAAGTGTACTTAGCCTGGTTGATAAAGATACCTCTTGGGGATTGGTGGATCTGAAGTCCTAAAAAGAATGTCAGTTCCCCCATTAAGGACATTTCAAATCTACTGCACATCAGTTTTTTCAAATCGTTTTGAATATTTAGGGTTTATTGAGCCAAAAATAATGTCATCAACATAAATTTGTACAAGTAGAATGTCCTCCTCGTATCTTATCGTAAATAGGGTAGGGTCAATGGTACCTTTAGTAAAACCTTTGGACTTCAAGAAATTTGAGAGTTCATCGTACCAGGCTCTCGGAGCTTGCTTCAATACATATAGAGCTTTCCTTAGTCGGTAAAATTTGTCTGGATAATCAGGATAGACGAATCCTTCTGGCTAAGCCACATAAACCTCCTCCTTCAGTGGACCATTAAGAAATTCCGTTTTCACGTCCATCTGGTAGATCGGAAAAGATTTGTGTATAGCGTATGCAACAAAGAGCCTAACAGTTTCCAAGCGAGCAACTAGAGCAAAAGATTCCTCAAAATATATACCCTCTTCCTGTCTATACCCCTTAGCCACAAGACGTGCCTTATTCTTGATGATAGTTTGTTCTTCATCGTTTTTGTTCTTCCATAACCACTTTAGTTGGATGACGTTCTTTCCAAAGGGTTTGTCCACAAGTTCCTAGACATCTAGTTTGTCAAATTGATGAAGTTCATCCCGCATCGCTTCAATCCATGCAGAGTTAGTCATTGCCTCCTTAATGTTTTTCAGTTCAACAGTACTCACGGTGAGCACGAACATGCACATTTTAGGGTCAGTTGTAAGTTGTCGTCTTATTTGCACTGGATTTTATGGATTGCCATGAAATTGTTCTAATGGGTGATTCATTGTCCATCGGTATGCGGAATCATGTGGTTGATAGAACGTATACATATTTGAATTAGCAACGTTGCGAGTGGATGACTCTGCTTCGTCACGTACCGGCGTACTAAATACGTTGAAAAATTCATTTTCATCATCTTGCGCATTTTGTTCTTAAGTTTCTGCTTGATTATCGATGATGTTTTTCTCAACATTGACAGTGAGAGTTAGAGTGATCGGTTCTATTGTGATTTGAACATACGCTGCAGGTGGTGTGTCTTTTGGTTTAGAATTGTTAGTGGGAGAAGAAGACTTGTTGACACTTGAAGTTCCTATATTGAAAGATTCATCATACAAAGTGCAAAAAAGAAAATCCAACTCTTGTTGTGACGGAGCTGTTGCATTTGCTGAAGGAGAAACATTTTGTAGTGGGGGTGCGGGGCCAGAGTTGTCATAATCTGACGCCTTTCATCGTTGAGGTGTGAGGCCTGAAGTGTTATTATCAACAGACGTCATTTTTGTGATCTCATCAAACCAAATATGTATGGATTCAACTATTAAGCGTGTTCTCTTGTTGTATACTTTGTATCCCTTCGACTGAGTATAATATCCTACTAAGACACATGGATCCCTTTTTTCTTTCATCTTATCTAGATTTTCACCATCTCTAGTTAAGCAGCAGATGCAACCAAAGATGTGTATGTGTTTAATTGAAGGTTTCCTATCATTAATGAGGTGATATGTCGTCTTCCCATGTGTTGGGATTATTATGGATCGATTATGAGTATAGCATGTGGTTGCAATAGCTTCAGCCCAAAAGAATAAAGGAAGTTTAGAAGCAGAGAGCATCGTTCGAGCAACTTCAACAAGAGTATGGTTTCATCTTTCGACAATGCCGTTTTGTTCAGGTATTCGAGGAGTAGAAGTTTGATGCTCAATTCCTTCTTCTTTAAAATATACAGTGAGTGTCTTGTTTAAGAACTCAGTACCTCCGTCAGTTCGAACCAAAATAACTTGAGACTAAAGATTGCGTTAAATCATCTTGAGAAAGTCTTTTAGAACTTTTGCTGTTTCATCCTTGGTTCTAAGAAAGAATGTCCAAGTATATCTGGAGTAGTCATCAACAATTACCAGAATATATATCTTCCAATTTATGCTTTCAACCCGCATCGGACCACATAAGTCCATATGAAGCAAATTTAACTGTCCTTTTGAACTTGGAACATTCTTGGTTTGAAGGAGCTTCTTTTTGCTCTACTCACTTCACAAGAGGAACATAGTTGATCCTTGACATATTTCAGTTTTGGTAATCCAATCACGATATCCTTCTTTCAAAGCAAGTTGATGTAGTCAAAGTTAAGATGAGACAGCCTTCGATGCCATAACCATGCTTAAGTTGGTAAAGCTTTTGCCATTAAATAGAGTGAAGTTGCTGATGTTGTTTCTTGAAAGGATATTGTATAGAGATCAGATCCACAATTCCTAGTGAGTAAATCATTTCCCTGAAGATCTCTAATGAAACAAGTTGAATTTTGGAATGCAACCTCCAAATCCACATCACATAATTGACCAATCGAGAAGAGATTGTGATTGAGGCCTTCGACGTAATAAACCCTCTTGATCGTGATGTTTCCTTGAACCAAATCCCCATAACCGAGAATTGGAGCAAATTGATCATTTCTAAAATGAACTGTACCTAGAAATTTCTCAACAAAGTTGCATAATAACATCAGATTGCCAGTCATGTGCTTTGTGCATCCGGAGTCAACAATGAATAGGATGATTTGTGCAATCTGCAAGAGAATTAGAAGACGATGGTACAATTGACAAATTAGATCCTAGAGTATTTGTGAGTTTCAAGACATTAGTTATCCTAGATGCATTATCTATAGTGGGACTAAGACTTGTGTTCACATCATCTTTCCTAACCTTAGGTACCCATTTCATTTTGGGTTTAGGAATCAATTCATATCCTGATAGGCATTTTTGTTCTATCCACCATTTCCATGTCTTATTTGTGTTCTTGTACAGCATCCTAAAGTAACTCTTATATTTCTGGATAGTGGGATATGATGCAACGATTTTCTTGTGTAGTGTTGCAACAGATTTGTCCGCTGGATTTTTGAGTTTTCTAATTCTAGTAGGCACTGATTTAGGCTTCTTAGATCTAGCATTCACGTCATTTAAAAATTTAGAAACACAAGCAAAATGATCCGAATCAAACACACATTTTCCACAATCAGCACAAACTGTATTAACACAAAAATATGGAATTTAAACTCTCATTACACGTAGTTACAAACTTTGTTTTCTTAGAAATACTAGAAATCCTACGGTGGTCTTCTACTTCTGTCTTCTTAAACTTTACTTGACTATTGTTGTGTACGACCTTATCTTTCATTTGAGTGCTCTTAAGTTGTGGTCTGCTAACACTAGTTCGGTGAATTACTCCTGTAGAAGTAGACACGCAAGGGTTAGTATTCCTAGAAGTCTAAGGCAACTGTGGTGTTATAGATTGTGTTGTTCTAGTATCAATTCGAAACATTCCTGGTTGAATAACATTCATGTTTCTTAAATCATGTGTTCTGGTTTGTGGAAAAATCTGTGAAGTGACTATTTTTTATAGACCTTCTGGCACATTAGTTTTGGGTACCGACTCTGTGTTTGAGAAACTGTTTCTCTCAAGAGAGTATGAAAAAGGAGTCAGTCTCCCTAAAATTGATGGTTTGGAATCCTTTGTGCATTAGGTTGTCGAACAACAAATGGTTTATCAAACTTAGTTTCAACATATTTTCCTTTAAGTTTCTCAATGAGTTTTTTCACCTCAATGAGAGCAATGTCCTTGTCTTGCAGTTTAGCTTTCAAACCTTGCATTTCATGATAGTATTCGTGTTCTTTTTTAAATGCAGGTGACAGTTGTTCTTGACGTTTTAAACCTTTGCAAACTGTGTCATTTTTAATTAGAGATTGACATTGTTGTAAATCAATTTCAAGAGAAATCGCATGTTTTTCTAATTTAGCAAAACTTCATGAGAGATCATTATAAACTTCTTTACTATCAGTTTTAGTTTGTTTAGAAAGCTTTTCTGCAAGACAGTCACATTCTTTAACTTTATAAAGATACATGCATTGCAGTTCAGTGTGAGCATCTACATTAGATAAAGAATGCAAATAGGAGCACTTAACACCTTTGGACACACACTCTCGGAGAAGTAGATCATACATGTTTTAGAAATCAGCCTTGTCAGATTGAAGTTCGTCAATCTCTTTTTCAAAGGATTCAACGTACTTCAAATCTTCATGCATTTCTTGTTTGAGTTCATGTATAAATTGGAAACTACCATTTTGTGTTTTTGTTTAAAGAGGCATCAAACATGTTTTTATTAAAACTTCCATATCAAGAGCAGTTGGCGCACGAAATGTATCACACGTATGTTTTATCCAAGCATGAACCCGTGTAAAGAAATGTATAAAATGTTAAACATGCATTTCTTTAAAGAAAGGTATTTTGTTACAAATAAATTCTACACCTAAAAGTATAAAGTGTTTTTTGATATAACTAGCATATACCCGCGTAAAGAAGCTATTTCGACGGCATTAAAAATGAAAAAAACTAAAAATTCATAAAACTACACGAATATGGATGTAGAATTAAAGATCATAAAATTTTAGAAAGTATAATGAAATTAATTCATAAAAAAAGATATTTTAATTTAAAAATAAAAATGGTTTTTTAATAAAGAAATCACACATGTCATCTTAATATATGGTTCTCTAAAAAGTCTGAATGTTTATTTTTTAAAAATAAAATGTTTTTAATGTTTTATAATATAGTATAGGTAGATTTTAAGTGTAAAAAATCTATTGTTTTATAATTTATTCTCACACTTATAAACCGATTTGTACATATTATCAAGTGTTAACGTTGATTAACTAGAAAAGTTTAAACACTTTCTAAAAGTACATAGTAGGGTTGAGCTGAAAAACAAAAAAAAACCGAATAAACCGAAACAAAACTGAACCGAAAACAACCGAACCGAATTAATAACCGAGCCGAATTTGCCAAAACCAAACTGAACAGAACTACTAATTGGGTTCTCAGATTGGATACTGGCTTGGCGATCGGATCTGAAAAACAAATTCATATAAATATATATATTTTTAGATATATATATATATAAATATATAAATACCATAAAATTTTATCATTATATAAAAAACACTTTTTATATTTGAAATATTTTTTTTTGCTAAATATCTATGTAATTATTAACTTTTTTAAAAATAAATAGTAAAATTCGGGTTATTCGAGTCAACCCGAGAACCGAATTGAATTCACATTCGGTTCGGTTGAATTCTAGTTTGGTTCGATTCGGTTTTCGAGTTGACCAAAAAAATTAGCCGAACTAACTGAACCGAGTTAGCCGAATAACCGGATAACCGAACCGATCAACACCCATTGTATAGAGAGAAAAAAGCATCCTAAATTAATGTGCAAAGGACAGTTCCGTTATATTAGCATGAGCCCATGCATTAAACACACTAATTTTTCCAACATTAATAAGCCCATAGTAAACACACAAACCCATGCCAAACCGCCATAATGTTCATCAAGGCCATCATTAACAGTCAACCTTGAAGCTTCTTCTTCATTCACCAGAAGGATCAATAGAGGTGAAAGATAAGATTGAAGTACGAGTTACAGTGTTATGTATTACTATTATATGTCATGTTTGCTAAGTAGTAATCATACGAAAGCTATCAATATTAATTAGAGAAGCTAGAGAGTATTTTCATCATCATCTAGTTTTTCATTTCAAAGGGAAAGTAGAAATGGGAGGGAGAAGTGAATTACAAAATGTAAAGACTTGTATAAATACCCCTCCTAGATGGGTATTTATACATTGCTTATCCTATTCTATTTTCCTAAACTTAGTCAACCTTGGTTAACTTGACTTAACTTTGACCAAGAAAGACTTTATCACATTATAACTTCTATTAAAACTATAAACTAAACTATATGTAACCCTTTACCCAAAAAAAAACTATAAACTATACTAAGACCAATTCACAATAATAATAAACACTTTTATCGTTCCTAAGAATCTCCCCTTTTGGGTTGATTATTATAGACGCTTCATCGTCAGCAGAATTGGTATTCCATTCACAAAAGATTCTTTGACCTTATTTGGTTCAAAATATATTTTCGCCATGTCCCCCCCCCCCTTTCAGGAGAATTAACATTTTATGTTGTTCATCGTGATATGCGAAAAGTTATTATGTTTCAAATTTTGCTTTCAAAATTTCCCAAATTTTTGGATCAGCTGCTTGACCTTGAGGCTTAGATTTCATAGTCAAGTATTATTGTTGTTGAAGATCAGCAGATGATTTCTCAGCAGTTGAGATGCTTGTTGTAGGATAAAGGTTGAGAATTGTATTCTTCATGTTCTTTTGAACGCATTCTTCAATTATTTTTGGTTAATGAGTAGCAAATGCTTGAGACACCATATCTAAAATATTAACAAGAGTAATTTCACGATCTTTGTCAACTATAAGTTTTTTCAAGCGTGGCATCTCTTTTTTGATGATTTCATTTGTTGTTGCAATTGTTAACTCAGGTACCACTTTATCGCATTTGTTGAGAACATCGTTGATCTTTTCCAAAAAGAAATCTTTAGTAACAAATTTGTTCATGATATGAGCTAGAATTAGACTACGTCGTCTTCTCATTCCAGCAATACTTCCTAGTAAATTCTTTGTCTTGTATGAAAAAGATATTTTCTTGCGTTTTGTTGTGGAGGGAGTCTTGGATGTTGAAGCATTTGTTGGTGAAACACTGGTTGTCAATTCCTCAGAAACTATTTTGTCAGAAAAAATAACATTCCTAGGGGATCTATTTGGTGAGGGAATTGGTGTCTGCTTCTGCTCTTTCCTAATCTCCTGACTACTCAACTTATCAGCAACATCTTTCTCCTTAACAACCTTATTTGTTATCTCAATCTCAGTAGCATCATTCTTTTCCTTCTCAATCTCTCCATCTTCCTTTTCTTTTTCAACCTCTTCATTTTCCTTAGCTTTTGATGTTTCTGCATCATCATTAGTTATATGTTTCGGATGTCCCTTATGACTCCTGGGCTCTATCCTAGTTACAAAATCATTAACATCATCATTGAGTACAAAATCGGAAAACACACTTGCATAAGATTCCTCATCATCACTACCTTCAAACATATTTTCAATCTCCTCCTCTTCTAGTTTTTCTTGAACTTTAGCAATATTTTCTTGAGCTTCAGAAGCTAAGACGGTCTTATGTAAAGTAATACTCAAAATGGTTGCTTCAGCTACTACATCTTTTTCTATATCATCTCCAGGAGGTGGAATTGAAAGGGGTGCTTTGTGATTTTTTATTAAATGTGATTTTGTGTGATTTCCTAGGTGCACTGGATTCTCCAACACTCTGCTTCCTCTTCTTCCCCTGAGGACTAGCAACAGAAATGGTAGGCGACCTAAGGGCTCTAGGTGTAATACTAAGAGTTCCTTGGGTAGAAACAACCGGTTGCTATTGATTCATTGGAACATCTACCTTCATAAACACTGTCTCATACTTCTTAAAATCATTCGTGTTTCGACTCTCTTTAGTTAAGAAAACATCTGGAATCAGCATCCCTCGAACCAAGACATTCCCTGTTGCATACACACTAACCAACGGAAAATCATCCTTGATAGAATGATAATCCTCATCAATCCTTGTAGGAATATTAGGGAATTTCTTCATCATGTCAGCAATAATCAACTTGATAAAATGAGGATACTGAATTACTTCCTGCTTTTGAAACATAACATTCATAAAATCCCACCATAGTAGATCAACATAATCAACATTGGTTTGGTTAACCACAATGTGAAACAACTATAGAATGTTGATCTTGGTCGGATCATGTCCAGATGTTATTGTTGTCAAACATCGGTTGAACACCTTAAACATTGTCTGCCATGGTTGAGCCATATTTTTTATGTAAAAATTGCTCACTTTGTCAACGATACCTTAATAACCAACCTTGTTCATAAATGCCTCAATAGTACGAATGTTAACTGGTGCGTTAAATGGATTTGTTAGACTTTCCACTGGTAACTGCATAGTTACTCGAAACATATCTACAATATATGTGAATTCCTCAGCATTTAGCTTAAACTTGATCAAGTCCTTGGGTCGGGTACTTTGCTCACCGTCCTCCTGAATTGTTGCAAGTACACAGTAAGGACATCAGCAGTAGTAGTTAAAGCATGACTGAGTGGATGATCAAGTAAGATTTGCCCAACAATCTTGCATTCAGGAGAGCAAAGAATACTTGTAACAACACATAATTGTTACACCTCCCGATGCGTTGAAACTTTGACACTTGTTGAGCTATTGGAATCACTTGTTAAGCCATAAGGAATATTGTATGATGACATGAATTGATTAGTGAAATGATACAAAGTTTGTAATTTTAACATTTATTGACATTCTTTATCTCTTTCCACTCTATCTGTTTTATATGCTCTGGCAATTTTTTTGAGCATATTTTGTCATTTTCTTTCTCATGTGTCATTTCTTGCTTTTTCGGATACATGCCATACGCTTTATTCGTCTTATTCTTTTAATCTCATTTTGTATGCTCTGGCAATTCTTTTTTGAGCATACTTTGATTTGCTTTTTCGCGTATGGAGTTTATCTCTCTTTGTATTTGAGTTTCCTCACCAAAAATCATTTGTGAAATGATACTCTTTCAAGAATAATAAAGATATACTCTGATTAGTTAGAAACACAAAAATTGTGACAATTTTGTTTATTTAAAAAATCCAAGAGTATAACTTTGTATTCTTTAAATTTTTTTTTGAAAGAGTATCGCTTTCTTGACACAAAGATACAATTTTGGATTCAGAAATTAAGATAACGTTTCCAAAACACAAGTTTTTCCAAAACACAAGTTTCAAAGATGACACATAAATTGGATGGTCACTAAGCCACTCACTCCTCATTCTGAAACACTCTTTTAAAAAAAACTTTGAAATTTTATTTTCGATGAAACATGAGAAACCTTAATGATCACAGACAGTTTAAGCTCATTTTTTCATTTTTGAAATCATTAATCACTTGATCTGGAAAAAAATTTGTTACACAAAACGTAATCTTATATTCGATAATTGGATGGTTAGTAGAGTGCTCACTCCTCATCCTGTTAAGTTCAGGAAACGATCGTAATCGGATACACTCTTTACCATTTGTCCCAATTATCAATATAAGAAAAATGATTTGGAAACAAAATTTATCATCTGTTTTAACAATTTAAGCCCATTTGAGGTTTTGTTTATAAATTTTGTTCGTTTATTATCCTTGTTACGAAACCCAAATTTTCAGCCCATTTATCCTTACAAAACCCATTGTTTTAGGCCCAAAAATCATTTACAAAACCCATTGGCCCAGTACTATTTACGAAACCGAAACCAGAGAAAATACTTTCGTAACCATGATTTGCCTTTTGAAAATGATAAAATTTAATTAATCAGCTAATCAGATACCTTATTTATCATTTATTTCAACTTTTTAAGCTTATTTCATGTCCTAAAACACTTTCTCAAAGTTACGAAACCTTTCATCATTATGAAACTAATGTTTTTAGTTCATAATGATTTTCTGTATGATCAATCAATCCCAATCACTTTATTAACCATATATGATCATTTTCCCTCAATCAATTTCATCTTTCCAACAGATTGCATATTTACGTAACCCTATATCTAAACAAAACCTATTTTATCAATCTAAAACAAAGATTAAGTACAAAATAAGACAAATAGGACTCGTTTTTCTTATGTTTTCAATCATAGATGATCAACAGATTGATTTTGATCGAATGTTTTTGTTACGAAAGCTCAGACATTTAGAGAATTTACGAAAGCTCAGACTTGTTGATTAATGAAAGCGAAAATAGGTACGTATGAAAACTCTTCTATTTATATTTCTAAAATGGTTTTCAAACTTTGGCAGTTTTAGTCCCTTAAGAATCCTTACGTAAGCTAATAATACCTACGAAAGTTATCTTTTGAAATTTGTCATTTCATACCCTTATACTCCCTTTCGTAACCAATAGAAACCCATACGAAAGATATGTTTTTCATTTTCACCTTAAATTTTAAAACTTTTCTTTCGTATCCTTTTATTATTAAAAAACTACATAACTCCACCTTTGAGTTAAACCACTTTTTCAAAAAAAATCCTTTTTGAATTATTTTGTAGTTAAGTTCCAGATTTTACTAAAAATTTTCATAACTCCCCCTCGAACAATTATCCTCTTTTGAAATTTTCCTTTTTGACAAAATTTGTTCGAAACAATGTTAATTTTTGCTTTTAAGAACATTTATTTTCCTGATGATGATTTTGACTTAAAAATTTATAACTTCCCCTCAAATAAATGTCTAATTAAAGAACTTATTTAAGAGATCATTAGTTCTTGCAATTTTGCTCACTTGAAAATTTTCAAACATGGATAAGTTTTAAAAAATCTTTTGTTTTTGAATGGATTTTGACTACAAAACACATATTTAAGCAGTGAAATATCATTTTTTAAATGATTTACTCCCTCTCATTTCATGATACATTTATTTTGATTTCAAAGAACCACTTGTGGAGAAATACAGTATCATGAGACTGATTTGAACAGAGAAAATATGTGTTTTTTATATCTTTAAGTTAAAAATATTTTTGTTGTTTTTTAATTTTTTTTTTTTCACTTTTGAAAAAGAAAAGAAAAAAATATTTTTTTGATGTTTTTTTAATTTTTTAATATTTCAATTTTGTATTTTGTTTTTGAAAGTTATTTACAAATTTGTTTGATGTATGATCTTGTGTTTAAGAAGATAACTTTGTGAGATGCTCCAATTGAGTTGGAGTCATACATCGCATACCAATCCTGTGAACTAAATACTCAAACCTTTCTTTAGGAATGGCTTTTGTAAAAAGATCAGCAAGCTGGTATTCCGTCTCGACAAAGTAGAGTTCAATTGTAGTTTTTTCAACATGCTCCTTAATAAAATGATAATGGATGTTAATGTGGTTTGTTCTTGAATGTTGTACCGAATTGCAAGATATGGCAGTTTCACTCTTTGAGTCACAGTATATTAGAATCTTGTTGTAATAAAATCCATAATCTAGCAGTTATATTCTCATCCAGATGACTTGAGCATAACATGCAGACAAGGATACATACTCAGCTTCCGCAGTGGACAATCCTATGCAATCTTGCTTCTTTGGCGACGAGCTGACTAGCTTTTCTCCCAGAAATTAAATGCCTTCAGATGTGCTTTTGCAATCATCATTACACCCTGCATGGTCTGCATCTGAATATGCAATTAGCTCAAATCTAGAATCCTTTGAGTACCACAGATCCATGTTAATGGTTTGTCTTAGGTAACAAAAGATCCTTTTGACCTCTTTGGGGTGAGTCTTAGTTGGGCGTGCCTGATAACGCGCACATACAAATGTCGCAAAGGCAATGTCTAGTCGACTAGCAGTTAGATACATAAGTCCCCTAATCATACTATGATACTTAGTTGATCAACTGGGATACCCTGTAAATCTGCGTCTAGTTTAGTAGTAGCCATTGGTGTGCTAACAGTATCACATTTTCCATCCCGTGTTTCTTAAGAAGATCCATAGTATATTGTGATTGACATATAAAGATTCATTGAGGTGATTGATGAACCTAAAGTCTAAGGAAGAACTTCATTTCACCAATCATCAACATTTCAAAATTATCTTTCATGAGTTTTTCAAATCTTTTGTCAAAAACTTGTTTAGTTGACCCAAAAATTATGTCATCGACATAGATTTGAACTAACAAAATGTCATCTTGATGTCTCCTTATGAATAATGTCGGATCGACAATACCTTTTGTGAAATGGTGTTTGATTAGAAATGACGAAAGCTTGTCATACCATGCTCTTGGAGCTTGTTTGAGACTGTAAGGAGCCTTCTTAAGACAATAAACATGGTTAGGAAACTCTGGGTCTACAAATCCATCGGACTGGCAAACAAAAACTTCCTCTTTAAATGGAGCGTTCAGGAATGTTGTTTTGACATCCATTTGGAAAATCAGAAAGTTCTTGTGAGCCGCATATGCCACAAAAATTATGACAGCTGCAAGTCTTGCAACGGGTGCAAAAGACTCCTCGAAATCTATTCCCTCCTCTTGAACATATCCTTTGGCAACTAAACGAAACTTGTTTCGTATAACCATGTTTTAGCATCAGTCTTGTTTTTCTAAATCCATTTAACTTTGATTATGTTTTTTCCAACAGGAAATTCAACAAGTTCCCAAACATTAAGGCGTTTAAACTAGTTAAGCTCATCTTGCATGGATTCAATCCAGCTGTGATCAAGCAAAGCTTTCTTGATATTTTTTGGTTCGGTTGTACTCACTGTCAGTGCGTACATACAAACTTCTGCATCAGATTGAAGTCTTTTTCTTGTCATAACAGGTTTTGAGGGATCACCAATCACTTGTTCTATTGGATGATTCTTAGTCCACTTATCAGTTGAGCGATGTTTTTGGTAAAACTCGTGCATATTTAATGTATCCTGATATGTTGAAGACGATTCAACTACTTGAAATTCAGGAGTTTGAGGTGCATTATAAAACATATTTTCATCAAAATCTGCAACATCTTCTTAAACTAGTTCATCGGCAGTATCATTCAAGACTGGAGAATTTGGTTCTGTAACAACTTGTTCTTCTGACGGGGATACTACTTGAAAAGCATCATCTTGTTCAATGACAATTGACGATGATGAAGAAGTATGTTCATTATCAAGAGTATTTGCATCGGAATTATCAGATACATCTTGTGAACTTGTCGTATAGTATTCGTCATACAAAGGACCAAACAAATTATCCAAATTTGATTTTGATGGTACTGATTGTGAGTCTTCCGATGAATCTTGAAAATTCATGCAGTTCATTCCAGGATCTAAATTGTTGCATTCATAAGCTATCGTTGTAAGTTCATCAAACTTGACATAGATTGTTTCCATTATCTTTTTGGTTCGGCGGTTGTAGATACGAAATCTACGTGATGACTCAGAATAACCAATAAAGATACCAATGTCAGCCTTTGGTTTCATCTTTCCAAGATTCTCATGATCATTTATCAGATAGCAAAGAGATCCAAACACATAAAAATATTGAATATTAGGTTTTCTTCCTCGAATCAGCCATAAGGAGTTTTATTATGCCTTGTGTGTACAATAGAGCAAATTATGAGCCTAAAGCTAAGCGAGTAGTATAGTAATAGCCCCATTATTCTTCGACTTCCAAAGAAATTATTGATACTTATAGGAAAAGATAAGCATTGTTTTTGGTCTTTCGAGCTTTTTAAGAGCCTCGACGAGTTTTCGATTTCGACGTTCAACAACACCATTTTCTTGATGTATTCGAGCAATCGACTTTTTATAAACAATGCCTAACTTTGCGTAAAATGCCTGTAATTTCTCGTTTTTAAATTCAGTTCCATTATCAGTTCGAATCGTTAGAATTTGAGCCTTTAGATATCTTTAAACTTAAGTAACGAAATCAATAATCATCTCTGGAGCCTCATCTATGATACGCAGAAAATATACCTTGGTGTTTTTATGTAATACATGTACCCGAGAAATGTTACATCATCTATTAAATCACTAGAATATATTTTTGCCAGTTGATACTTGCTGTACCCTCATCTGGCCCATACAAATCGATTTATGAAGTAGTTCGAGTTTTGGATTCTGTGCTCTGGAACTAATTTTTTCAGACAGTAGTATGAAGCCTTTCTTGCTTTTCCCTCTGTTCATAGGCTTGAACACAGCAGTGATATGGGGTCCATATACTTTAAATGGTAGCCTTGTTTGTAGCATCTACTAGCATCGTGTGTCGATCAGTAGAGTTGGTTATTGGCGGTACCAAAATTCAAGAGACAAATAGCGATGCCATAACCAAGATTTTGTTGATGTGGCTTTACACATTAAGCATATAGGAGAAGAAGCCGCCATCTCGGAAATAGAAATAGTGTAAAGATTCGAATCCCATGAACCGGTAGCAAATCATCACCCTCAAAATTCCAAACATAACATATGTTTAAACGAAAGGCTACTTCTAAATCTCCATCACAAAATTGTCCGACCAAAAACAAATTGTGACCAAGGCCTTCAACATAGTACACAAGACATATTGTAAGATTGCCTTGAACATAATCTCCATATCCAGTGATTGCAGCAAAATGATCATTTCCAAAGCAGATTGTTCCCATGAATTTCTCAACGAAATTTATTAGCAGTTTAATATGCTTCGAGCATCTACAATCAACAATCCAAAGGATGAGCTGGATCACCTGCATTACATGAAACAAATGCATATGGAAGAGTGTACAATTTGGTTACCAATTTCTGAGTGGTAACTAGTGTGTTAGTCTTAACTTTAACACTAGTTTTACTATGTTTCACACTAGATTGTGATTTTTCAGTTTTGTTTTTGGGTGACCAACTAAAACCATGTTGGTATCCAAACCACTTTTGCCACTTTCTGCTTGTTGCTATTTTGTTGTTCATGTAATTGCTAAGTATCTTACTTTGACTAGAATCCTGAGATGGTGATGACACACTAGAGACCTTATTTGTTGTTGTTGGGGTTTTAGCAACGCTTAATCTAGATTTCGCAACTACAGGAGTAGCTACTAAATTCTTAAATTTTGCTGCTACGGGGGTAGTGAATAAGGCTCTCTTAACACTAGAATTTCTAGTTAAAGCATAACGAGCAACACACTTTTCATGAGAATGCAATAACACATCTTTACCACATGAAACACAAACAATATTCGAACCATCATTGACAACATTTACACATGCCTTTACAGTCATAAAATTTAATACACATGCATTTGTTTGACAAACATTCAAATCCTTTGGTTCACATTTATTAGAATCTATGCTAGCACTACTTGATGTTTTCCAAACGTGTGCGGACAAGCTCTTTGTGTTCTTCAAGACTTTATTCTTCTATTTAGTGTCCTTAGACTTTGGTCTTCTAACACTATTAGAGCTTTCTACACCTTTAGAATTAGAAACATTTATGTTAGTCTTAAAATCCAATGTTTTTGTTTCTTGCTTAGATATCTTATACATTCCTCTTGCAATTACATTCTCAATTGTTTATCGAATTTGCTTAGTGTTGGGAGTAGACTGTGAAGTGACTGGTTTTGACCTATCTATAGGAACCTTAGTGTGTGACACGTTCTTAGCCTTGTTTCCTAAGGTCTTAGATTTCTCAAACTTAGTGTTCACATTCTTTCCTTTATCAATTGTCTTAAGCTTATCCTTAAGCTCAAAAATTGTCATAAAATGTCTTGATTTTTAGCACGAATATCAGCATTATCATATGTCTTTTGATTGGCATATTCAATTAATTCATCAACTTCCTTTTTATGTTGAGCACGTGTTACTTTTATTGAATTAAATTGCTTTTGAAATTCAAGTTTAATTCTTTCTCTTTCTTGAACAACAGACTCAACTTGAGTTTTAAGCAACACATTCTCATCATTCAAAGTTGATATCTGTGACTTCCAAGGAACATCACAAGCCAGTTTCTCTTTTTGATGTTGCAATTTAAGTTCGAAATCGATACTTTGAGCTTGTGATCGTTTAAAAGTATTTTAAAGAATTTGAATTCTCTTGAGCAAATTGGCTTGGATTTCTTTGGAATCACTTAACTCTTCTCAAGTTTTTGTTTTAACAACTCTTTTTTATGTTGTTCAAAAGAAAGCAACACACAATCTCAGATTTCACTTGTCAAAGATACTTCCAAAAGTCGATCAATCCCTTTTTGAGAAATTGTTTTTGTTCAATTATTTTCTGTCATTTTTGTTGATTATCAGA